>PVJS01006920.1:28861-58061 GCA_004027185.1 Glis glis
GAATTAGTGGTTGCTCCGATCCTAAGACTCCAGCTCTTAGACCGTTCGACCAGCTACTGGTTCCTCTGACTCTCCACGTGCAGTCAGAACCTGGGACTACATTGCTTCAAACTGTAAGCCCATCTGATAAATCCCTTTTTTCAAATATACTCATTCTGTGTATTCTGTTAATCTAGAGAACCCTGTCCAATACAAGAATCTTGAGATCACAAAGACAAAAATGGCATATAACATACGTGGGATCATCGATTCAATCACAGATCATCATTCATCTGAAACAACAGAGGTCAGAATGCAACCGAAGGTCAGCTTCAAAGTGCTGAAGGAAAATATCAAACAAGAACTCTATAGCCAGAGAAATTGGTCTTCAAAAATGAAAATGTCGAGACAGAGAGATTGCAGGTTCAAGGAAAGCCTCAGCAAATAGTGAGACTCTCATTAACCTAACAAGACTCTGTTTCAAAATCCTGTGAAAAAATACGCTAACAAATTAAACAACAAAGATAAAACATACCAATTCCCCAAAACTCACAAATATCAAAATGATGCAAGAAAAGGTAGAAACTCTGAATTGACAAGAAATGAAATGGAACCAGCAATTAGCAATCTTTCCATAAAAAAGCATAAGCCCAAATAGCTTCACTGACAAATTAAAAATATTATAGATAAATTAATGCCAATTTTACTACAAACTCTCTTGTTTACTTTTATTTTTTGTGGTACTGGGGATTCAACCCAGGGGGATTCTACCTCTGAGCTACACCCCCAGCCCTATTTTATTTCTTATTTGGAAACAGGGTCTCGCTAAATTGCAGAGGGCCTCACCAAGTAGCTGAGGCTAGCCGCAAACCTACGATCCTCCTATCTCAGCCTCCCAAGTATTGGGATTACAAGCGTGCACCACCACACCTGGCAGACAAACTCTTTTAGAAAGCAAAGAACTCAAAGCCAGGCATGGTGGTATGTGCCAGTAATCCCAGCTGTCTTTGAAACAGTGAAACAAAATACAAAGTCCAGAAATAAAACATGTATATTTATGGTCAATTGATTTTCAACAAAAGTGCCAAGACCATTCAATAAAGGAAAGGCTAGTGCTTTCAGTGAATTATACTAGAATAATTAGATGTCTCAATGTAAATACATAAAAGTTTCTTAGATCTGACCCCCAACGTGTGAGTCATTAAAAGAATCAACAAGTTGGACTTCATTAATATTAAAAATTGTTCTTTTCAAAAGATATAATTCTAAATATTAAATGTCAAGCCAAAGGCTAGAAGAAAATATTTACAAATTATAGAAATTAAAGGATTTGAGCCGGGCATGGTGGCGCACGCTTGTAATCCCAGTACTTTGGGAGGCAGAGACCGGAGGATCCGGGTTCGCGGCCAGCCACAGCTGTCTCTCTCTCTCTCTCTCTCTCTCTCTCTCTCTCTCCTTAGTGAGGCCCTCCGCAACTTCGTGAGACCCGGTTTCAAAATAAAGTATAAAAAATAGGGCCGGGGGTGTAGTGCAGAGGTAGAACGCCCCTGGGTTCAATCCCCGGTACTGCAAAAAAAAAAAATTAAAGGATTTGTATTCAGAATATATAAAGAATACCTATGACTCAATAATAAGACAACCCAGTTTTTAAAAAGGCAAAATATTTGGGAAAATTTCAGCAAAAATAAATGAGAAAAAGAATGGCTAATAGGTATATAAATATTTCAACATTATTTTTCAATCATTAGGAAAACAGAAATTAAAACTATAACTACCCACCAGGAAGACTGTAATCAAAAAGACCAGAAGTACAAAATGGTTCATCAACTTTGGAATACAGTTCACCTGTTTCTTTTTTTAAAAAAATCAACATAAATTTATCATAAGACACAACAATTCCACTCCTAGGTATTTACCAAAGAAAAATTAAAACATGTCCACACCAACACATGTATGCCAGTGTTCATAGCAGCATGTACATTTAGCCAAGAATCAAACCACATGTCCATCAATTTGTGAATGATAAGTAACACATAGCATAACAATGACAAATATTCAGTAATTAGAAGTAATGAATAACTATAATATAGATGGGCTTCTGGAATATAATGCTATGTCTTAGCACTATGTTTTAAAAGCCTGCACAAAATACTACATATTTTGATTCCACTCATACAAAAAAAAAGTTTAAAAAGCAAGTATACAATCACAGAAACACTATTAAGTTTGCCTGGGGATAGCTGGCATAAGGATTATAACATTTCCTAAAAATCATTGAATTGTACACTTACAGTAGGTAAAATTACAGCACATAAATTAAGTATTAAAAAGTTAAAATTGAGTAAAAATCATTACAAGAAAAATTATTCATGTGTGACTCTCATAATGACGCCTGTCTATGATTGAATGAGGAACCAGGAATCTTTCCATTCCCTGGAATGTATCTTTAAGAAAGTTATTTGATACCGTACAGCCTCCATTTGTCCAGCTACAACACCAACACAGCACCAACCTCTGTGCATAATATTAAGGCTCGGTTTGTTTTGGGTTTTGTTTTTCCATTCACTTTGTTAGTCATTCATTCCACAAATACATATTAGAAGTCAATTATGGTACAATTGTTCATGTATGAGACCCAGAAGAAGGAAAAGTCTTAAATATGTTACCAAATGCCATATTCTTCTTTTCTTCTATAGATGAATACGTACGTGTTCTTTCTTGAATGAATTTATTCAGCACACATGCAGTTATTCAACCGGTATTTAGTGAGTATCTGAGACCTACCAAGCACAAAGCATAGAGTTATATTCATTCTTGTGTAAGATACACAACAGTGGGGGCTACAGGCACTAACACAATTATCATTCTAATAGAGGCATAGTTACAAGATGAGATATGCGTCCCAGAGGAAAGGATGCCCAGTCCTCTAGGAGTACTAAGAGAGGAACGGATCTGGCTGGTCAGAGTCGTCGGGGAGTCAGCCCTTGAGTTGATGTGTAAGGTTATTAGACAGAAAGACATGAGACAGCATAAGGGGGAGGGAGGGCGCCCAGGGACATGGCACAAAATGAGTTAACACATTTGATAAGGGAGACTAGGACACCAGCTAGGAGCTGGCTAGGTCAATACAGAGTCACAGACGGGTCGGTGGATACAGAGTGGTAGAAATAGAAGAGGGACAAGGAGGCAGAGGCCATGTGGGCTCTGGCTTAGGCTTTGCAAAGGTCTTGCGCTTCATCTGCCAGCGACTGAGACCCTATGCCAAACACACTCACACTCAACCAACGCAAATCGTCATGACTTATTCATATTACTTGGAACCTCAGACATTGAAAAGCCATGCCAAAACATTCCATGCAAACGGCTCACCGCACAGATGAGCAGATGAAGTGGCGAAACTACCTTCACAGAATGTGAATTCAGCAGCGCAGAGAACCCAGGGCTCCTGGTTCCGGCCTGCTGCCCCAGCGAGCATCTTTCTTTTATAATTCAGGTGATGTTTTGGGGATTGAACCTTATTTCTATGACAAACCTCATTCTAATACAATTATTAATTTATTTAATAAATATGTATTAAGCATAGATGTGCCAGTCTTTGTGCTTAATAAATTATTAAATTTTAATCATGGTGCACATGGACAAGTGCCACGGATATGAAGGTGTGTAACACTCTTTGATATTCCCACTTACTATGTGAATCAATATTAGACGGTCATCATAAAGCTACTTAATATGGCCCAGTTCTTCCAATGATTCCAGGGCCATTGAATGATGTCTATAAACGGAAAATATTTTATAAAACACAGGCCTAAAAAGATATTTCAAACTCTTTTGTAAGGGAATTCCCCTTATCTCCTGTTTATAAAAGTAATATTTTCTCACTATAAAAATTACTGATAAACACAAAAATGCAGAGAATAAAAGTGTACCCCCAATCTCACCACTCAGAGGCAAGCACTAATTACATATCACATATTTTTCTAGACATTTGCGCCGTATGCAGAGGATATCTGAAGATTCATCTAGTTGGTTTAATATTTTCACAATAGCATTTTCCAAAATTCACTGTAAACATCATTTTACCTTCCAAATATCAACCAAATAAAATGATCAAATGTCTCTAGATTTTAAAAAAAGTTGCATTAAAGCAACAAGTACTTTATTTACAAAGCTCCTCACCCACATATAACAGTCAGTAACAGTTATGTGTTCACAACATGCTTTCTATGCATGATCTTACTTAATCACCATAGTAATCCTATTGCAGAAACACTGTTCTTGCCCATATTTTACAAATACGAAAACTAAGAGACATGAAGAGGAAGAATATCGGCATTTACTGAGTACCTACTACACACATGGCTCTGCGCTACGTTTTAGGTGCTGGTGTCTGTTCCATATGACAGTAACCACCATGTTTTATGTGTTTGCCATTTTACGTGTTGCGGTGTGCTACATGTTTATGTCTGTTCCATGAGGCAGCCATATCATCACGGTTCCATTTTACAGATGAAGTAGTTGAGGTGGGAATTCAGTGCGGACATTCCTGCCTTGCACATTCCACATACATTTGAGCTGTGAATGAAACCACACGGTGGCCTCAGAGCCTAGCTTTTGAGCAGTCCTGAGCTTGCACAGCTAGTAAATTGGAGGGATTTACAATGATTCCCTCCGGATATATTCCCAGAAGTCAAATTACAACTCTCGAAACATTCTTCCAAACAGCTTTACAACCATTTACCAAGTTACACTCCAATTAGGAGGGTGTGAAAGTGCCCAGTGATATGGGGCCTTCTGTTGCCTTCAATCTTGCTCTTGTGAAAGAGGCGAATTCTTCAAAGTTCAAAGTTGAGCAGAATAAGCCTCTAACAACACACACCTCTTAACTGATCCATTTTAAATTTAAATATCACACACTGAGTCCAAATCCCACCTGTGCAATCACCATCCCTGAGCATGCCCCTCCACACCCCGTGTGGCTCCTGGTGGCTGTACAGCTGCCACCACCGTCAGACCTGAAGACACCTCCTCTTGAGTGTGGTCCACAGGGAGAACCCAGGAAGGGGAAGGAGAAGAGGCAGAAGAAGATGCAAGAAGTTCCCTTTTACTGGAGGAAACACAAGTCAATTTGGGGCTGAGTAGTTGCAATACACCATGGATTTATGGACTGGGGGTTAGGAATTAGTATCCTCTGGACAGTGTCGGCTGGATGCAGCGTTTGCCTGCTGGGAAAGCCATTTGTGGCACTCTCTTGCCCCTCCATGGAGGACCCAGAGGAGAGATGGGCTGGTTGATAGTCTAATCAAAAGACATGGCTTAGCCAGCCCCTTGGGGACACCCCAACCCTTGGCGTAGAGTGTGTTTGTCTTCAGAAGACAGTGATAATGTATATTTAAGGCAAGAAGGAAAGAGTTGGTATCAATAAGCTCACTATAGGCTTTAGGGATATCAAATAGAACTCACAAAACAACACTTGAATGACATCAGTGTATCAAAAACATATGGAGAGCTTTTCTCCCAAATCACATATGTATTTTTAAAAATCGAAATGAAAAATGCCTTGGGCATAACACGTTTTGTTTCTATTTGAATTTAAAAACAAATGTGCCTACCCTAGCAGTCTCTGGGTAGAGATACAAAAAGATAAATACCCTTAATGACAAAATCGGGAGCAGAGCCGCACTATATCCGAACCACATGTCTGTCGTTTTGGTCATTTAATTTGTTGAAATATCAATTTCCCATAAAAATGGAATAGCCCTGAACCCCAGCTCAGTCACTTGGAAATGCCACTAACCTTGCAAGCATGCGGTGAAAGAGGAGCTAATATTTACAGAATGCTTCCATAGCCAAACATGCAATACTGATGGCGAATATAATTACAATCTTTCTTTCTCAGATAATTTAAACTAGTGTTAGCGTGGTGCCGAGATATGAAAATGCGATATATCGTTTAAAGAAAATAAAAGTGAAAGGCCTTAAGAGGTTGAGCTAGGTATGTCTTCATAACTCTCTCAACTGGACCCTAGGCTCTAAGCAGAAAGTTTGCCGAAAAGAACATTGACACAGGACTGTCCACCAGGGGCTTTGTAATACATGTGCAATAAAGAGATCAAATACCTGTAAATGTACTTCAATAGTGTTTTCCCACGACTGACTTGTGATCCATGGTGGGAACACTGGGGAGGCTGGTGAAATGTCCCCACGTGCTCTAGGGCAGACACAGTCTCAGAAGGGACAGCACTTTCACATCTGAAACAGGAGGGGGAAGAAAACCGCCCTTATGTATGTTGCTACTTGGAGAAAGACTATAAATAGCCATTATATGATAAAGTCATACATCACTCTAGATGGAAATTGCTCTGGACAAAAGTTGGATCCATGTAAAAGGGTCTCGCAAGGCCAAATGAATGAATGAGCAAATTAACAAATGATTTGTTATAGATGCATTAGAGACACATTCAGGTTGGGTTGCATAACCATGTTTCCCCCTCTCCCCAAGAAAACACATTACTTTCAGTCATTTCTTTCATATTTCCTATTTTGCTATTTATCTCATATTTGTTACATAACAAAACATTCGTTTTTTAATTTTGGCTTCTCGTAGTAACTGCCTCTTTCATATGTCCAACATTTCATCACAATGTCCCTTCCTCCTACTGTCTCTCAAACTCCTTTCATCCCACACAATCTTGCTTGTCCTTCCAGGCTTCCTGGAATGCCTTACATCTCAACACAGAACCACTAAAAACCAATCAGTGTTTCTAGCCCCTGCCTCTGCTATTCAGCATCCTTTCCTGTGGCTTTCGAACATGTGAACAGCCCCCACTTCTCCACTCACATCTTAACGAGTGCCCTCTCTACCTCTTCCATCAGTCTTCCTGAAGATAGCCTATTTATGCAGTCTCAAGAAATAACTCACTTTCAATCTGATGCTTTAAAATCGGACCCCAGATGGCTGCCCTCAAAGAAGCTGATCTTGGTGTGAGTAATACTAGTGGGTAAAAGCATGTATTAAAACCAGAGGGATGGCTGCATGTTTGCTTCATAGCCCATTCTATGGCTTGTCTTGTGGCAAATAGCTCTAAAATTCCCCCAAAGAAGATGACCCCTCCTAGATTCTGGCTCAGGAAATGGACAGACATCAAAAGGAACATGGAAATGTGTTAAATTGGTTTAAAATCAACTCAAAAGCATCAAGAAGCAAAAGTAGTCCATGAGCCTCATCCTTAAAGAAAAGGAAGACAGTAAAACGCCATGTTCCTGCGATGCCCCTCCCCGTTCCCCAGAGCCTAGCCAGGCCAAGGGAACAAAGGGGACATCCCATGTCCAGACCAGGTGACTAGATGAACGTTATCTTTAAGGACACTGACTTTCTCTCATGCACATTGAGAATGGGGATAAGATAATGTTATTTGTAGAAAGTAGCTTTTTGCACATGGACAAGACGGTTGTTCCTTGGGATGCTGGTCATACAAGCAAACCAAGCAAGCTAATGCTGATGATGTCAATGCTTCTACAGCCTAACATAGAAAACCCCTCTCTCCATTGCAAGTGGTATGAACTGAGAGCACTGTAGAAAGGATGCACATCAATCATCCAGCCAGTCACCACTGGAAAAAATGCCATGAGAGGAAGGGAGCACTGCCTGGTGAAGCTCCATGAGGGACCGGCATGTTCAGCCTATCACCAGTTGGCCTTTCTCATAAGCATTTCTCAATATAGCTTTATGACTTATACACCATCTTCAGATATTTTCTTTGGTCTCTCAGCAACCTATCCCACTGCTCTGGCATAACTAGTCTGTGGACTTCACAATGTGAAATATACATCCCTCATTTTTGATTCAGTAATCATTATCCAGTGCCAATTGTGTGCGGTGAAATCTGCCAGACATTCGGAGTGTCTTAGTCACCACTTCATAACACCCAAGCAGTATCTTTAATGTGTCCTTCTGGTCCACCATCCTCCTCTGTGCTCTATCTCTTCTACCTCTGAAGTCTCTGTCATCAGCGTCTTCCTCTCAGCTCCCATTCTCCTAGTTCCCAGTCTTCACCTCTAACCAGCACTACCATGATCATCTGCTATAAATCCGACCCACTTCAAATGTGCTGGATCGTGCACAGAACCTCCACTCAAAACCATCTGGCAAAGAGCCATTTACTGGTCAATAGTGTTCAAAGAGCTTAGCCTAGTATCTTAGTCCACTTTCTGTTGCTATAACTGTATACCTAAAGCTGGTAAGTTATAGTCAATAAAAGTTGATTCAGCTCCTGGCTCTGCAGGCTGTGAGGTCCAAAGTTAAGGGCCTTCTTGCTGGTTCGGACTCTCTGCAGAGTCCCAAGGTAATGCAGGGAATCACATGGTAAGAGGGGCACATACAAGAGACAGAGCTGAACTGGCTTTTATAACAAACCCCAATCAAGATTACACAGTAACCTATTAATGTATCAATTCATTAATTGATAAATGGGTTAAAACCTAATCACCTCTTAAAGGATCTACCTATCTCACGACTTACAACCTCAGTGTGGATTAGATTTCAGCATGAGTTTCGGTAGGGACTTTAGACCATACCACCTATTGTGCAGAGACCACCTCTGTCCTTGCTGAGCAGGAGAGCATACCCAGGCTTCTATTCGAGTTCCCATACAGTGCATTCGTACCACATTCATCTTTCAGCTTTTTAGGAAACAAAATGGCATGGCCGGAATGGATAACTATATTACACCCAGAATATTTATATTAAATCTTAAATAATTGCCCTCAAAATGGAAGGTCCAAAGGGCAGGTGCTCTAGGTATACTAAACAGAGATTGCCCCAGCCAAGAGCCCATTCCCTGGCAAAGGAAAACCCCAGAAAGAACAAGCTGAGCAGCAAACTCCCAACACTGCCGTGGTCCTCAAAGGAAGAGCTCAATATGTCCATGGAGGCATCTCTACGACTGGGTGGAAGTAGGCGGGGCAAGAGAGAGGGCAGGGATTCAACATGGGCTGAGCGTCCTATACCAAAAGGAGTAAGCTAAGAGACACCAGGAAAATTCCTCCCGGTGTTTGGTCCCAAGGTCGACATCCCATTCTTCTGTCCCTATTTCAAGAGAGAGTGTCATCTCTATTTCCCTCCTCATAGGAGTTTCACATGTATCTGAGGGCGTCTAAACTCAGATGAGTGAAGTACAATGAAGGAAAGCCTTCCATTGTCCTGATGGGATGTCATATTTTATTCTTAACAACTTCATCAATAAAATGGTATAGTGTGGCATATGAGTAAAACAATAACACGACAGCAGATTTCAGGGGACAAAGACATTTCCTCTAGAGAAAACTTATAAATCCCACCATTCAACCAGGAGATCAGTTTACCTGTTTTCATTAGAGTCAACACAAAAAGGGGCATCAACAGCTGAACAGCAAGAGCCCAACAACAAAAAATCATTTTCACAGCTGTCTAATTTTGCAGGCAGCTATATCGAATCAGTGCGTAGCTTCACACTCTTGAGGATTTTTTCCTAATCAGAAAGCACCTTTATGGAGGTAAGAGAGCTCTTCTATATAATATCATTCTTCTCCTTTTCTGCACAGTCATTTATTTTTCTAATGGGCTGAAACACCTTGGGTATGGCTCAGATCATACATGGCTCCTGGGCCAGGAAAATTGTTTTTCTGAGAGTCATGAACTCCAAGGGCTCTGAATTAAGGATGACATCCAGCAGCAGAGCAGTGAAGTTTTTTGGCCGAGAGAGGAGTTGGATGGGCAGTCTCTGAGGCCTTGTCAGCCACAGGTCAGACGGGGACAATAGTGAATGGGGGCAGAGTCGGAGGAACCAGCTTCTCAAGCCCTCACCACAATGATGCCAATTAAAGAAACACCTGTGCACAAGGCACTCTTTTTACCAGTGGAAATAAACACGTAGTAGCAACCTGGACCCTGCTGGGAGCAGCAGGGGAGGTAGTCCCAAAGACCCAGCACACAGAGAAGCCCATTCTTTCTTCTTTCTGTCTTTCTTCTTTTGCTTTTTTCAAAACAAGCCAGTACGGTGGCAAATATCTTTTGAAAGCAGCTGCCTAGAATTACAAGACTCAGAAGAAATGAGGAGCAGCTATAGGAGCACAGCATGAGAGGAAACACATCTCAGAACCCTGAAGGCCTTGTCTACTCAAAGACCAACAGGAAGATTAATCTTACAGGCATGGAGCATCCCATTGGAGGACTGAGAAGGGAGATCCACATGTAATCTTTGGTTTTGTCAGTCAGGGAAAAGATACATGCATGATAAAATATTTTTCTCAAGTTGTTTGATAAGTGGATACCATTATCATTTACTTTGGAGGGACCAAAAACTTATTTTATTATCCATGTATTAATTTAATAAATATTGAATAAAACCCTACTATGTAATGTGCTAGGAGCAAGACATCCAAAAGCCAGTAAGAGGCGACTTCATTTCCTGTTCTCTGAGAGCTCACAGCCTGCCTAGTAAAGATCATGTTGTTTAAATTATTCCACCTAACTGAGGGAGTTGGGAGGGGGGTGGAGGGAAACACACTATAGCACATGACGTACATACACAAACCTATAAGACGCAATCACTATCCGGAGCATGAAAGGGAGGGAAGGGGGAGGGAATAGGGTGGGATTGGAGGGAGAGCTAAATGAGCAATGTGTGTATGTATGATGTTGGTACGCTGGCATATATCAAAATGTATAATTACAATGCACCAATAAATGAACATAAAAAATTATTCCATCATGCATATTTTGGTCAGTTAAAACAGTGAACCCAAGTTTTTAAGGCCAGTGAGTGTTGATCTTTTGGAGAGACCCATTGTGCAATGGCATGCCACAGATTTGAGTTCTGTCTCTGCCACCTAATGGAGTTGTTATGCCCTTTGAGAAGGTTCCTCATCTTAGCCCTATTGATGTTTGGGGATGGATAATTCTCTGTTGTGAGGGCTGTGCTGCGCATGTGTGTTGCAGTATGTTTAATAGCCCTCTGATTTCCACCCTCTAGATTCCAGTAGCACGCCTGGTTTTGACAACCAAAAAAATTACCCCCAGGCACTTCTAGATGCTCCCCATTAACTGCACTGTGCCCAAGATTTAAAGAAATCAAGAGACCACCTTTGCTTTGCCTCTATTTACTTTCTATGGCCTCTGTCAAAAGAGAAGGTTGGATTGAATTATTACAGTAGTCCATCATTCTGAACCTTTAAAAGTAGTGTGTTGCTGTGAAGAGATTGTAGCTTTCAATCCAAATTCCATGCCATCCATTTCCTTAGGTACATTCCTCACCTCATTGAGCCCTGGAATCCTATCAAAATCCCTATCTTGTAGAGATGACATATGAATTTAAGGACTTGTGTCAGAGTGCCCAGCATGTGGGAGGCACCCCATAAGTTATAACTAAGCTACTGTAATAATTCTCAAAAACTACCCCTTTGACTCAATCTGATGATGGCACACTTCTCATAAATGTATTCGTGAATAAGATATGTTTCTGCTCTCACGGTCCCAAAATATCAATGGCATAATAGAGTGAAAGTTTCTCTTGCCATATAATGTCCAATGAAGAGCTTCTTGCAGGTTCTGCTCCAATGAGCAGCTCGGGAATCCTGCCTCCCTCCATTGTTAACAACGCTGTCAGATATCTAATCTCCAAGGCCTCCAGACAGGGACCCACGACGCTCTGCTGTGGCCTGGAGGAACATGTTCTATCCTCTCACATTCTACTGGCCAAAAAAGTCACCTGATACCACTAGACACAGGGAACTTGCGAAAGGCAGGTAACTCTCTCCACCGGTAAGGCACTGAAGAGTCTTCTAATTCTGGCTGCACTACAAATTGTTCATGGGACTAAGAGAAGCTCAAGGAGCATGAGTCTAAGGTCATAATATTAAGTGGTTTATGAGCTTCCTATTATGTTGTAAATAAAACTGAGTAGCAAACCCTTATGAGGAAATCGAGAACACGCTCCCAGCTCCTGCAGAGCAGGGAAGTACCAGAAACTCTTCCCATGGCTCCTCAAGACAGCATTACAGAGCACCCTTCATACTCCAGTCTGGTTTCTGGAAGCTGCCAATCTCGTCTTTCGTGAGTCTTAAAACGCTAAGCCTGAATTCAAAATGGGGCAAAAAAAAATTTTTTTTTTGCACTACTGGGGATTGAACCCAGGGGAGATTTACCTCTGAGCTACATCCCTGGCCCTATTTTTTATACTTTATTTTGAAACCAGGTCTCACGAAGTTGCAGAGGGCCTCACTAAGTAGCTGAGGCTGGCCGCGAACCCGGATCCTCTGATCTCCGCCTCCCAAGTACTGGGATTACAAGCGTGTGCCACCACGCCCGGCAAAATAGGGCAAATTTTAGTAAGAAAATGATTTGAATACAAAAAAAATTAGAAACACCTTAAACATACACATCTGAGGAGTTGCTTTAGGAATGCATGTAAATGGTTAGGACTATGAAATGCAAGTTACAGGATGCCACTGCTTAAACCACTCTGATGAGTGTACTAGTTGACTATTGCTGCCCCAACAATGCACCACAACCTCTCTGTCTTGAAACAACACAAATGTATTATCTTACAATTTGGGAGGTCAAAAGCCCACAATGGGCCTTGCACTAAAATCAAGATGTAGGTAAGGCTATATTTCTTTTGGAGGCCCCAGGAGGGAACTGTTTGCTGCCTTTTCCTGTGTTCCTCAACCATGGGCTCTTCCTCCACCTTTAAGGCCAGCACAAGAACCTTCTTTTTCTGACTCTGTTTCCCTCTGCTACCGTTGTCACATGACCTTCTCCCCAGCCTGGTCTTACTTCATATGTACCTTACTTCATATGTGCCTTACTTCATATGTACACTCGTGACTCTATTGATCCTGTCCAAGTAGTCTAGAATAACTCCCCATCCCAGTATTCTTAACTTAGTCACATCTAGAAAACCCCTTTACTACTATACAAGGTGGCAGCTTCACAGGTTCTGGGGTTGAGATGGGGACATCTTTGCGGGTCTATTATTTAGCCTATCACAGGGCACCATGGAAGTGGTATTATTATTATTATTATTGCTACAGCTCAGTTACATACTACAGATAGAAACATCACACAACCCACCCCTGAATTTAAATTAAAAAATAGATCATTATGATAATTGTGCCTTTAGAAGAGTGAAATAATGGAGAACTTAACCTTCAAAAAGTCTCAGGTAGGTCCTGCTGCCAGGTAATAGTGGAGTTGAGCCAGGTCTAGTGATGAACACTTGTAATCCTAGTACTTAGGAGGCCCAGACAGGAGGATTGCAGATTCAACCTCAGCAAGTAATGATACTTTCATCAAGCTAGCAAGACCCTGTTTCAAAATAAAATAAAATAAAATATGTCTGGGTGTATAGCTCAGAGGTTGAATGTCCCTGGGTTCAAACCCCAGTACCACACAAATACGCACACACATACACACACACACACACACACACACACACACACACACACACAAATAGTGGCAATGGTATAGGTTGACTAGACTCACCCTTCCCCAGAAAACAATTATCAAATCTGTACAAAATAACTGGAGAGAGTATATGTTTGAAAAACATGAATGCAAAGGTGAAATTTGTGTGTTTTCAGCTTTTTGCCGAAGCCCATTCTCTAATCCACATGTGGCTCAGGGCAGAACACTTGTGGACTTAGGGTGAGTCCAGCAGGAGACAAACTGTGTGTGTACGTCCTGCCCAAATCAGTAGTGAATGCCAGGCACAACTGTGCAGAGGATCAGGCAAACAAACAGCAGCAGCTAAAAACTGAAAGGACCCAGTGTAAACATCAGCTGCTGACACCCACAGGGAGACAGAGGCTGCAGTTTGTGTTCAGAAAAGCTCACTGCCTCCCAGAAAAAAATTCAACCTGCTTCAAAGAACAAAAATGCACCACTCTTCATGTTTGGATTGCAATAAAAATACCTGAGGCATGGAAAGAAATAGTAAAATGGAACCCAAGATCAAGAGGGAAAAAAGTCAAAAGAAATTCAATCCAAGAAATGTTGCAGATGTTGAAATAGGAAGACAGGAACTACATAACAGCTGTTATGAACATCTTAAAGGACGTACAGGAAAATCTACTCAAGAATGAAGACATGAGAAAACCAAATGAAAACATAAAAGGTGGAAAGTACATCAGATATGAGGTTTTTAATGGGTGAGCTTAAGAGCAGATTGAGGGTGACAGAAAAAAATAGTAAATGAACTTACTACTGTGATGTTGTGGACACTTTCGGAGGTGGAAATGTTTTAGACTTACTTGGAGGAAGGAGATCACTGGGGGTGTTACCACAAAGGGTATATCAGGAATCTGGACCCTTCATCTGTTTTTCTCTCTCTCCACTTCCTAGTTGCCATGAAGCGAGCGGTTTTGATCTACCACCACTCACACACACACTATGTTGTTTTGCTTCACAAGTCCACAGTGATGACTCCAAGCAACCACAGACTGAAACTCCTGAAACCATGAGCCAAAATAAATCTTTGTTCCTTTAAGTTGTTTATCTCAGGCATTTTATCACAGTGATAGAAAGATAACACAGAAAATCGGTACCAAGAAGTGGTGTCACACCTGACCATGTGGTTCAGAAGGTTTTGGAACTGGTTTGCAGGAAGGGCTTGGAAAAGTTTGTAGAAAGGCTTAGAAAAAAAAGCTTAGAGCTTAACAGGTGATACTGGCAGAAGCTCAGAACACCAGAATGTTGGTGAGAATACAAGCAGTAAAAGTTAGACTCACGAGGTTTCGGATGAGAAGGAGAACTCTATTTGGAATTGGAATACAGGCCATTCGTGTCATATTCTGGCAAAGAACTTGTCTACATTTTGTCCATGCCCTGAGACTTTGTGAGGCTGAGTTTAATGGTGGTGGACTAATTAATCTAGCAGCGGAAATTTCAGGGAAGCACAGCATCCAGGCTGTGGCCAGAACAAAAGTGTATGTAAAGTTGTGGCCATGGAAGCTGGGCATGGTGGCGCACACTTGTAATCCCAGTACTTGGGAGGCTGAGACCGGAGGATCCGGGTTTGCGGCCAGCCTCAGCTACTTAGTGAGGCCCTTCGCAACTTAGTGAGACCCTGTTTCAAAATAAAGAATAAAAAATAGGGCTGGGGGTGTAGTTCAGAGGTAGAATGCCCCTGGGTTCAATCCCCAGTGCCAAAAATAAAACACAAACACCAAAAAAAAAGTTGTGGCCATGGAAGGTGTGGTATCTAAAGAGACTGGTGCTATTAAAAAAATAAGCCAACTACTTTGCACCAGAACAATAGGAAAGATGCCTTATGAGCATCTCAGGAATTGACCACACCCCTTGTAATATCGTAACCTCACAGATAAAGAGTGTAAACTCGCCGGGCGTGGTGGCGCACGCTTGTAATCCCAATACTTTGGGAGGCAGAGACCGGAGGATCCGGGTTCACGGCCAGCCTCAGCTCTCTCTCTCTCTCTCTCTCTCTCTCTCTCTCGCTCGCTCTCGCTCTCTCTCACTCTCTCTACTTAGTGAGGCCCGCCACAACTTTGTGAGACCCGGTTTCAAAAATAAAAAGTATAAAAAATAGGGCCGGGGGCGTAGCGCGGAGGTAGAACACCCCTGCGTTCAATCTCCAGTACCGCAAAAAAAAAAAAAAAAGTGTAAACTCCTTTCGGTAACTTTGCTTTAAAAAGAGAGTCACGGATGCCTATGGTATTGTCTCCCTGGGACTCCTTTCCCCATGTTTAGCCATCCAGGCATTCAGAGGCTACTGTACCCATGGTCCATGTAGACCCAACTATTGCTCGAGTCAGCAGCAGACCTTGGAGCCACCTACATGGTTGTGGCTTTGCATACACATAGAATGCAAGAGTAGTCATGGAAGCATCCAATCAGATTTCAAAGGAAGGCATGGGAGGCTGGCCAATATGAGGCAGGATCAGAGTCCCTGTGGGCAGCCCCTGAGAGACCTATGCATGGAGCTATCAGAGTGAAGCTGAAGTTCCAATGGAGACCACAAGAAATTAGAGATTCCGGGAATATGGAATATCTGCTGAGCCGAGCCAGCTGAAGAGAGTGGCTACAGCCAGTAAGGCCATAGGGGCAGGGCTGCCTAAGCCCTTCAGGGCCCACGGTTCATCATCATGTGTCCCGGATCCTGGACATAAAGCTATAGGACGTAATGTTTCATGAAACCTGCCTAATGTTTAATGATTTAATGAAACCCTCGTGGGTTTCAGTCTTGCTTTGATCAAATTCCTCTTTGCTATTTTCCCATCCCTCCTTTCTGGAGTGAGAATGTTCACCCTGCATCATTGTGTGTTGGAAGTATAGAACTTGTTTATTAATTTTTACAGGGGCTCACAGCTGAGTTTGCCTTGAGTCTCGGGAGGAGACTCTGGACTTGTACTTTTGAGCAATGTTGGAACTGTTACGACTATGGGAACACTTGGAGATGGACTGAATGCATTTTGTATTATGAGACGGGGGTGAGCCTTTGGGGACCAGGGTCACTTTATAGTTGTAGTTTGAATGTAGAATGTCCCCCAAAGGTTCATGTCTTGAAGGCTTGGGCCCCAGATGGTGGCACTATTGGGAGTTGGTAGGAACTTTTGGAGGAAGTAGGTGATTGGATTGTGGCCTTGAAAGGTATATTGGAACTCTGGATCCTAGATCTCTCTCTCTCTCTCTCTCTCTCCCTCCCTCCCTCTTTCTCTCTCTCACCTGACATGAGGTAAACAGTAGTGCTCCACCACTTGCTCCCCATCATGATGTTCTACCTCAACACAGACCCAGAAAGAATGGAGCCAGCTGACCATGGACTAAACCTCAGAAACCCTAGGCCAAAATCAACCTTTCTTCCTGTAAGTTGATTCCCTCCAGTATTTTGTCACAGTGAATGGAAAATGACTAACGCAGACCTAAATTAAACTATATCAATGATCATGTCAGATATACATGGACAGTTCATGAAACAGAATAAAGGAAGGTGGAAGTGGATAGAGCTAAGTTTGCAGTTAAGTCAAGGCTCCAAATTAATATTTTCTGTGAAAATGCGCAAAATTATATGTGCTGAATTCACTGTACTTAGCATAAACACAGCAAAGATAGCTTCACTAAGTAATGTAACATCATGATGGGCAAGTCCCAGAAAAACATTCAAAATTTTGACACTTCATTGTGGGTTGGCTCTATTATTTAATAAGCAATATTGTTTTGGAAAAGAACTTAAATTCTCCCACATGGACTCATTAAAATTATGAACCCAAGGTTTAGCAGGAACAAGAGCCCCCAGAAAGCACTAAACCCATATAACCACTGATAGGGGACAAGCTACACATGGCCTCCAAAAGTCACTGGCCTCTCGTTAGAATCAGAGCAGCTACTCTCCCTCTTTGAAAAAGAAAAATAGGCCCAGAAAAGGGTAGAAGTGCCCTTAGACACCCTATATACAATAGGATTAAAATGATAATAATATATAAGAAAAAAGATTTTTTTGTTCTGATAGTATGCATGAGCATGTTGGAGAAGAAGAAAAGTTAACCCATGACTCCTTCTATCGCATTTTGAAAAGTTCAGTAGATTCATAAGATCAAAGGGAGGAAAACACACCCTGTTATTTTAGAAAGGGCAAAACCACCAGCCAAGTGTGTCTACACCAGTAACTTCAACAATAGCTGAAGGTGAACTTGTGGAATTCTATGAAAGATGAGGGTCGTCGCAGAAATCCTGGAAAAGCAAAAAGTTTCAAAGAACCAGGCAGGAGACACCATGCTGAGATAATCCGGAGGAACCCTGAAAGTCATTACTGCTGAAAAGAGCAACACTGCCTTTTCAAAGTAGCTTTTGACCATGCTGGACTTGGCAAATCCACGGTGAGCACAGGAGAGTGTCGCCCTACAGGGTCAGGCAGCTGGTATTAAGTCTGAAGGGTAACTACAGAGAAGCACGCTTTCCCCACAACTGGAATTTGGATAAACTTGGGTCATTTGTAAAGCTCCTCATGAAGCCAGGCCAGAAGCTGAGAGCCAGGAACATGCCCTGGTGACCGAATATTACTTGTTCAAGATGAGCATCACTTAGGAAGGAGAAAAGACAACCAGCACAACCAAGCACGTGCACACGCACACACACACACACACACACACACACACACACACACACACATGCAAAACCTTTTCTCCCACCCTATAACAAAGCAATGTTACTCTCTTATGAATTCTGAAAACTCGCTCTTCTCTAAATTGCAAAATGTGTTGCTACAGTTCAGTTCTCCACTCTGTATAATAATGGGTGGAACATTGAGTCTTTACTAAATGCTATGGCCTTGTTCTTGAACATCCCCCAGAGGCCCATGTGTTAGAGGCTTGGTCCCCAGCACGGCACTCTTGGGAAGTGGTCTAAGCTTTAAGAGCTGAGGCTGAGTGGGAGGTCCTGGGCCATTGGGAGCGTGTCCTTGATGGGGATTGTGGGAGCCCAATCTCTGGCCCACTCTTTCTCACCTCCTCAGGCCCTAAGGTAAGGCCTTCCTCCATCACATGCTCCTGCCTGATGTTCTGCCTCACCATGGGCCCAAAAGCAGTAGGCCATCTGACCAGGGACTGAAACCTCCAAAACTGTAAGCCAAATAAATCTTTCCACTTTTTAAGTTAACTGCCTCAACTGTTTTGTTAATAGTAATGGAAATCCGGATAGCATCCTATGTATCAGGACTTCACACAGCTCTTCATTTGCCAGTTCATGCAATCCTATGGAGATGGGGTGTCTAGTCTCTTATAAAAATAAGAAAACTGAGGTCCAAGTGGTGGATACTTTTGCACAAAGCATTCTAACTTTTCACTTCAGTGTGTACAGCAATAATAACCACTCATGGTCTGTATTGAGCATTTTGTTCCGTTATGGACCTACCAAAACAAACAGCTTAAATCAGCTTTCTGCACTCCTAAAATCTGCAATCTAGAGAAGAAGAGGAAAGTTAAATAAACACGAGGACCTAGTACAATTTTGTAGCATCTCTGTGTCTCCTTTCTTTATCTCTAAAAAGAAATAGTTATTACTCTCATTGTCATCATCATTATTACTAGCTATTCTTTCTGCATCCTTAAAAAGATAGCAATAGTAGCTACCGCTAAACGTGAGTGGAATATTAAGTAATCTAGGGTGTGAAACCCTGAAATCGCACGTGTCCTTCGGTGCTCACAGAGACTAGCTGGCGGTGGCAGCAGCAGTTTCAGCAGTAAGTGTAGCTGTGCCCTGAAGAGCAGCAGTCCCAGGTGCACTGGTGGCGGCGGCAGGAAACAGTCCTGCATCGCTTGACAGGGACAGGAGGCGTTCTGAGAAGCACAGGGTCAGGGAATCTTGCCATTGTGCGAACATCAGAGATGCTCAGTGGATACAATCAGGAGATGCAGTGAACACAGATGTATGCCACTGTTGCTGGCAAAATATGGCTTGCTGTTTCGCGGAAAAATTTTCATATATAAGTAGGAGTACGCTCTAATGGTAAGATGCCTCTTATCGTAAATAAATGTATACTATGGCCGTTAATCATTGTCAAGTATTCTGCACTGTTCATAAATGTATTTTCTATGACTGGCAGTGCTGTAGCTTTGTTTACACAGCTTTTCACAAGCTTGTGAGTAATGTGCTATCGTATGATATTACAGTGGCTATGGTGTCACTAGGTCATAGGATTTTTCAGCTCCATTAACATCTTATGGGACCGCCATCACCTCTGTGGCCCATCGCTGATTGAGACATCATTTTTTTTTTTGGCAGTGGCAGAGGTAGTGGTGATGGTCGTGGGAGAAGCTGCACTGTAAGGGTGAGCACCAAATGCTGTGGAAACCCATAAAGCAAACACAACCCAGGTTCTGGAAGGTCAGGAAGTACTTCCAGACAAAGTAGAATGTGAGCTGATGGCTGCAGGAGAGTAGGACTCCTAGGCTAGGGCTGGTCTAGGACTCCTAACCCCAGGCCATTAAGAGGCATGGGTGGGAGGGCAGGGAAAGTGCGAAGTGTGGAGCACGTCATGGAGGTGATCAATGGCCCGAGCTGCTGGCTCACAGAGGGGAGGTGCACAGGGAGCGAGGCCAGGCGAGAGAGGGCTTCGTGGGAGATAAAAGGTGGACCATTTTCAAGGGCAGCTACTAAGAGAAGGGGAAGGTAGGAAGAAGGGGAGCCCCTCCTGGACCCCAGCCTCTGCTGAGCACGCTGCCTTCTTTCGTCTAATCAACCCGCCAAGTTTTATCCACCCTATCACTCAATCCCTAAATGCAAAAGTGGGGCTCAGGGTGGCAGACAGTGGTTAGATGGCCCCGTGATCGGCTTCTCTGGATAATCCCAAGCTGTGTACCCTTGCGTCCCACCATCACTGCTTCTCACCCCTGGATGCAGAACAATGAGGGGACATCAGCTTGGATGAGGTGACCGAAGACCAGGGCTCCTGTCTGGCTGGAAGACTCTCTCTCTCAAGCTTTGATGAAGCATCCCCCGATGTTGGACAATCCTGTGAGACAAGGAACCCAGGGATCCTCTCTACACAGCCAGGAGTCAAAGCCCTCGGCCCAGGAGCCTCCAGGAGGAAACTACAGGCTAGACCAGCTTGTTTCTACAGCTGTTGGAGAGTGCAAGGCAGGGCTGGGCTGAGCCATGTCCAGATTTCTGAACCACAGACACCATGAAACTGTAAATATGCATTGTTTTAGCTGCTAAATTTGGGGACAATTTATTGCCTGGCACTACATAACTAAAACCAATGGTCTACCTAATTCAGGTTCCTTGAGATGTTATATAAATTGGATTTCATGGTGAGAGAAAAAGGATTAAAATTTCTAAACCCACCTATCTGGTATAAGACATGTACTCCACTAATTTAAACACAATTCCATGCAACAAATGACAAACAGCATTCAGTAGGGTCTCAATATCAACTTTCAATTCCATCTCCTATGAGGAATTGCTTTAAAAGGACAGTCAGGGATGATCCTGGCAGCCCTCGCTCTGGCCCGCTCTGCCATGCTCGTCCTGTGTGGCTCAGATTCCATGCAGCTTCACCACCACCCCAGGGGTTTCTCAAACCTAGTTCCTGTGTCTGGACCTGTTTCTATTGCTGGAACCTGAAAGAGTCTCTTTTCACGCCCTGAGTCTATGGTGGTGGAATCCTAGGAAGGGTTTGCGTCTCTTCAGCATCTCCTGTGAGACGCCAGTCACTGTCTATCACTCCTCTGGGGACTGTTCACACCGCATGTGTTTCTGGCCACAGTTCTCCTCACTCGTCCAAATTCTCAGCACCTCCTGCCACTGGTCTTTGCCCCTCTGTGTCCTGAGCTGTTGGACATTCCGGCAAAGGCTGATGGATGGGCTGGACACCTACCTACTCACTCCTCAATAGACCGATGAAAGTCTGAAACTTAAAAGAACTGCCTTTCTCTGCTCATATCTTGACTATCGCCCTCTTCTCCCTCATTTTTTTCTCTTCCTCATATAAACATATCAATACACAATTTGGAGACAAACACACACCTCCCAGTGAAATACCACTAATCATTCTTTGTGGCTACAACAGTTAAGCAGTACTGTTTAACCCAGTGTGACACTGGCTCTATTCAGATTGTGCTAGAACCTGGTGCAGTCATCAGGACCAGATGGTTTCCTCTCTAGGAAAGCTAGAGATAACATAAAAGTGCATACCCAGGGGTTAAATTGAGCAATGTAGCCTATAAGCAATAAAAGGCCATTTTACTTGGGGGAAAAATCAGATATTACTTCTCTTGGTATTTCTTAACTTTCTTTATATGCACTTTACAAGTGAAAAGCATAATTGTTACTAAATGAAGCACAATGTGGTCTTAAATATGCAGAACGAAATAGATTTTAAAAAAAAGCCAGGCATGGTGTCACATGCCTGTAATCCCAGTACTTGGGATGCTGAAACAAGAGGATCACAGGTTTGAGGCCAGCCTCAGCAACTTAATGAGGCCCTCAGCAATTTAGTAAGCTCCTATTTCAAAATAAAAAAGAGATGGAGATATAGCTTAGAGGTAGAATGCCCCTGGGTTCAATCCCCAGTTATCCCTCCCCCGGCCAAAATGTACCAAGGGCTCTAGTAGTCTTGATTGATCATTGGCCGCAATATTGACAAGAATGCTCAATAATTTTGATAGTCACCTGGTGCTCCTAATATCGATTGCTGTTTTTATCTCTCCGGCATGGAACCATGGATGTCCGGACTGGCAATCCAAATGCTCATGAGATTCAACTCAGTACATACAGGTTAATACAGTTGTAAGCTCAAGAAAAGAAAAATAGCCAAATAAATTTCCTTTTGCAATTTTCAAAACTTACAATACACATTTTCATTCTCTGATGGATCTAGAAATGTCACCCAGGAAGCCTTGTGAGGTAGTGAATGCCACTTTACTGGAATGCTTTGTGAAAAGGTAATCAAAACGGCAAATGTCTCCCTAGCATTCGTGGTGTGTCAGGTAGTACTCTGAAGGCTTTAACTATTTTAATTTGCTTAATCCTGGCAATTACACCAAGATGTTACCATTAACATCCTCATTTTACAGGTGAGAAAATGGGAGCAGAGAAAGTCTAAGTAACTTGCCCAAAGTCATACAGCTCATATTTGGCAGGGCTGGGATTTGAATCCAACCAAATTTGAAAATTGATGTAGTTCACCAGCATACTACTGAGCCTATCAAGATCATATAAAATCTTTTTTTATTTTTATTTTTATTTTTGCAATGCTGGGGGACTCTATGCCGGGGTCTCCCAGGGGTGCTCTACCACTGAACTACACCCCTAGCCCTTTTTATTTATTTTTTTATTTTGAGACAGGGTCTAGCTAATTTTCCCAGTCTGGCCTCAAATTTGCAGTCTTCCTTCTTCAGCTTCCCTAGTCACTGGGATTATAGGTGTGCACCACTGTGCCCAGCTCTTATTGAGTCTTGTAACTAGTATTTGTGGTAAAGAGAGAGAAAGGAAGAAAGAGTGAATAAGAATTATAAACAATTTAAGAAGTGCTGATTCTACCCATTGGCTCAATTGTTACATTCCATGAGGCCATCTGTGTAGCAGATGGTGCTGATGTTGATTGATTGATTAGAAGTCTCTCACATGAATGATAGGAGTCAGAATAATTTTTTAGAAGTGTAGGGTGGTTGGAGAGTAGAGAGACATCTCTCCTACCTTTCTTCCACCAGTGTCTTACTTTTATTGAGGGTTATAACCAAAACATTGTAAGAATGATTAATCACAGGAGACTACAGAGCAGTCATGGGGTGAGTCAGGGAAGAACATCAAGGTAGTCACAGATGAATCAGGGAAGGAAAGGGTAAACAGGGACGTTGTCAGGGTCTTTGCTTATTGGTCTCATTTGGTCCTTGGAGATTGGTCTGCATGGAGAAATCTCTACTTGGGTGGGCAGTTTGTGCCCCTCCCAAGCCAGATCAAGATGACCTCAAAGCTAATGACTAACAAGACTTACAACGCATCTGTGTGGAAGGACCAAAGGTGTTCAAAAAGCCAGACATGGAGATAAAATCATGGCACCCTTCTGAGGCAGGAGGACGTTCCATTGCTTGGGGAAAGTTGGGAAATGACGGGGAGAGAAGTGAAAATAAAAGCTTAGGAAGGAGCTGCAGGGCCCCCAGTTGCAGTCCAAGCTGACAATGAGCTTTTCAGATCTTTAACCATCTATAGGTGCTTCTGAAACCCAAGTGGCCTAAATGCCATCACCCATGCTTCCAAAAAGCCTGACCTGAACCCAAAGCTATTGTCCAGAGATGTTTTATTTTGAGCATCTGGTATAAGATGACATAACTGCAAGAAGCTATAAAAAATGTGTTAAAAGCTTCACCTGGACACTGACAGTCCTGTATGCCAAAGGCAGTGTGAGTGGGCTCCTACTCCATGGGCCAGAATCCATCAACAGCATGAGTCCACCCCAACCAGCAACACATGGACTACTGCCCCAGAGTAGGAGGCTTGGTGCAGCAGCCAGTCAACACAGGAAAAACAAATAAATAAGTAAAATTCAAGCAAGGAAAGCTCATCTGCAGTTCTGTCAGGAAGCCAAAAGAAGTTGTGTAATAAAGGAAAAACAAAGTAACCCCCCCATCACCCAGTACATAATACAGTTTTACATACACCATAAAAGGTCTTACAAGAATCGAGATTGGCTTGGCATTGGTTCAGTTCAGACAAAGGGGCTTAAAGAAACGTGTAATTATAAGAAGATTTCACCAAGAAAGGTATTATTTTTGTTGACTTGGCCCAAAGAAACTTAACATTTATATGAAGTCAGCAAGTGTCTCAAATGAGCTGTGAAATCATTCACTTGAAAGGGGTATTTTTCCCAGTGCTTCTCAGAGTCTTTCCACTTCTTTCCCCTTATTTCATAGTTCACCACTTCACAAAGAGAGAAAGATGAGATTCAGCTTCATCCTCAATAAAAATGTAAATAATATCCTAATCCACAAAACTACTGTAAAAAGAAAATAGAATAATGTCATGGGAAGACATGAACATTTATGTATCTGGTACTCATTGGTTGCTCATGCATTCATTAATTCCCAGATTACAGACAAAACAACCACTGGTCAAGGAAACTGAAGTCAGTTTTCATTTGCATTTTTAAGTATATCTTTCACTTCATCTCAGCATAGTGGTCATTTGACCTGAAATTCCTATCTCACATTTGAGTTAAACAGATTGTATACTCTCTAAGGAGACCTTTAGCAAAAACCATTTGAAATATATCTTTATAAAGGAAGAACTTTTCCGGAATAAAATGCTTACATAAAGGATAGTTTTAGTGGATACATTTTGGAAGCCCTGAAATGCACCTCTAGTTGACAAGCAGCTAGAAAACAATTTAAAGCAATCTCTTTAGTTATTTAAAGAAAATTAAAATGTGTGGTACTATTTAATTCTGTGAACCAGCATTCAATTTCCATTGCAGAGCATAACAAAGACTCTAAAAGCTCTTGTGTTTTGAAGCTAGCAGTCCCTCACAAAGTTTTATCTTACACATATGGCATGATATAAAACTATTATGATCATTATTTATTTCAGAATATTTTAATTTAAAAAAGCAGAAAATTCATCTCCATGTTAAGGATCTCCTATGACTGAAAGAGAATAACAAAATGGAAGATTTTTAATTTCAAATTAAACTATGACAAAGGACGCTTTAGAAATAATTATAAACACATCAGTTATCCGGACAATAAGATTTGAAAGTCTTGACAGTAGAAGGCCCAGGGTACTATTGACATAAGAAATTGCTCTTCTCATCCAAATCTTTCACATGCTTCTTAGTATACATTAGGGCATCAACTCTGAACACAGCAAATATCACTCTGTATCCAGCTCTTTAACGTAAAAATGCACAGGATATATTGGTATATTTTTCTTAGGACATCTGGAAATAGTACCTCAACAGTGGTTGATGTTATATTTAAAATCAGATCAGTTTACTCTTTCATTTAAAAAAAAAAAAACCCTTTGACTGTTCATGGCCCATAGCAGAGTTAGCAGACGATGGCCTGAAGGCCAAATCTGGCCAGCTGCCTGTGTTTATGAGGTCCTTGAGTAAAAATGGCTTTTATGTTTTTATAGGATTGTGAAATATAAATAAAAATGAGAAGAATAAAATGCAACAGAGACCAGATATGGCCCACAAAGCTTAAAATATTTATTCCGTGACCCTTTACAGAAAACAGTTTGCCAGTCCCTTGTCCACAGAATAAAATCCAAATTTCCATTCCTGGCATCTGAGCCCCCTCCTAAGTACACTTATCACAAGGACTAGCAATGTAGGAAAAAAAAATGTCTGGAACTTGTGAAGGTGAGCTAGAGCAGTTGTAACCTTGGCATCTAGGACCAGAGGTCCAAAGGGGCTGAGATTTGACCCAAACACACTTGGAGTCTGGCAGATCCATTGCAAATGGCTCTATCATCAGCCAGAGAGAGAGAGAGAGAGAGAGAGAGAGAGAGAGATGAGAACAATATAGGGATCCATCTCTAGAACAAAGTTTTAAATAAAAGAGTATGCAAATTTATTTGGACTGAGTAATACTTGAGGATCCTTGGATAATCTGAGCTTCAGGAGACTAAAAATATGGAATTATATTATACCAATATTTAACTTACTCCAATTGACAAAAAGGAAGAATTTTAAATCTCTTTATTTCCTCCACTCTTCCCCACCCAATGATTTTAACTAATCCTTGAATTTCTTCATCCCCAAGAAAGGGAAAATAAAGTCTAAACAAAATGGAGCCATAAAAAGTTAATTCTTGGAGAGTGGCATCAACAAGATGTTGGAATAAGAATCCATAAATTCTCCTACCCCCACAGACACACTGATTCAACTGCAGTGCACAGATCAACTCCCTTCATGACAAACACAAATTAGTTGAGTGTTCCACCTGGGTGAGTATAAAAACAGCCACATCTCAAAAACAGTAGGAAATTTGAGACTCTCTCTTACCATAACCCCACCCCAGCACAGCACTATTCAAGGAGGAGGAAGTCCTCCACCCCAGCTTCTCCCCAAGAGGAAAATAGTTCGTCCACACATCCAACATCTTTTTTCCAGTGCTGCCTAAAAAACTGACTTCTTTCTCACCTGTCTTGAAGCAGTAAAGAGATCCTATACCCTATACCCTTAGGAGCTATGGAGAACAAATATGGTGATTTAAACTAGTTCATGGGAAATCACCACCTTTCCCTAGCTCAACACAGGGCAAAATACTCCAGCTTTAAGCTGATAGCAGAGAGGGAAAGAGTTGGACCATGCATAAAATGTTCCAACTTTTCTGAGGTTGCACAAATTGCTGACTTCTGCCTTGCCTACCTCAGAGTACTGACAGGACCTGGCATATTCTAGATGCCTAGGGCCACTGAGAAGAAAGAAAGTGGTTTGAATTAGTACTTAGTCACTTGATACTGTCCCTCCTTCCATCCCAGTGCAAAGCTAGTGGGGCAAAAGCTCCCACATTCTCACTTAAGAGGGAAAAAAATTGGATCACAGATAAAATACTCCAACTTTTCCAAGTTCTACATGAGGGATTGGCTCCTGCCTCACCTGGATCACAGCACTGATGAGATTAAGCATGCTCTAGACACTTGTAGGTCTCTACGACGAAGGAGGGAAGCTTGGGTTAGTATGGAGATTTGAGAGGCACGTGGAAGCTCTGGGTGAGTCCTCTGGTGAAGGTCTTTTGCATAAAATCACTCTGTAAAGGATAGGAAAGGTGGATGGTTTTTCTAATGCATAGATAGCAACACAAGGAGTCAAGCAAAATGAAGGTACAGGGGGAAATGATCCAAACAAAGGAATTAAAAAACCTCCAGAAATGAACACTAATGAAACAGAGATGATATATAAATTACCTGGCAGAATTCAAAATAACCATCATAAAAGTGCTTAATGAATAGAGCCTAGATTAATAGTGCATGAACCAAAAAAATGCCAACAAAGAGAAAAATTTTTAAAGAACTAAACAGAAAACTTGAAGTTGAAGAATACAATAACTGAACTGAAAAAAATTCAATAGAGTAGTTCAACAGCACACCATAGAGGAAAGAATCAGCAAACTCAAGGACAGGTCATTTGAAATCATTCAGTCAGAGGACCAAAAGGGATAAAGAATGAAAGAGAGTGAATAAACCTCAAGGGACTATGAGACACCAACAATGAAACCAATATATCCATGAGAAAAGTCTCAGAAGAAGAGAAAAAGAAAATGAATTGTCAAAAAGAAAATGACAGAAAGCTTATTCAAAGAAACAATGGCTGGTAACTTCCCACAACTGAAAAAAGAGATGGACCTCCAGATTCAAGAAGACCCAAGAATCCCAAATAAGAGCTCAAAAAATGCACACTAGCCGGGCGTGGTGACGCACGCTTGTAATCCCAGTACTTGGGAGGCGGAGACCGGAGGATCCGGGTTTGCGGCCAGCCTCAGCTACTTAGTGAGGCCCTCCATAACTTCGTGAGACCCTGTTTCAAAGTAAAATATAAAAAATAGGGCCGGGGGTGTAGCTCGGAGATAGAACGCCCCTGGGTTCAATCCCTGGTACCGCAAAAAAAAAAAAAAAATACACACTGAGGCATAAAGTAATCAAATTGTCAAAAGTCAAAAACAAAGAGAAAATACAAACGTACAAGCAACAAAAGCAAATGGTAGACAAGTAGTATAATATCAAACTAAAATGTTTCTGCAAAGAATAATAAACATGGTGAAGAGAAAACCTACAGAATAGAGAGAATATTTTCAAGCCATATATCTATATGATAAGTGATTAGTACCCCAAATATACAAATAATACCTACAACCCAATAGTAAAAAAAAAAAAACTAATCAATAAATGGACTAAGACAGTGAAGAAGTTACTCAATTCTTTATAAATGAAACTACCATGTGACCATACAATTCTATTTCTGGATATTTACCCAAAGTAACCGGAATCAGGATTTTGAAAAGATATGAGCACTCAGGTGTTCATTGCAACATTATTCACAATAGAAAAGATGTAGAAACAACCTAAAATATCTATTAAATATCCACTGGCCCATGAATGGATAAAGAAAACATGCTATACATACAGTGGAATAATAGTCAACCTTTAAGAATGACAAAATCCTGCATATGTAACAATATGGATGATCCTTGAGGACATTATGATAAGCGAAATAAGATAGTCACAAAAAAAGACAAAGAGTGTATGGTTCCACTTGCTGTTGTTGTTGTTTTGTTCCGTTTTGTTTGGTTTGGTTTGGTGCTGGGGACTGAACCCAGGGGATTCTACCTCCAAGCTACACCCCTGGCCCCTTTTATTTTTGTTTTTTTAATTTTGAAATAGGGTCTCGCTAAGTTACTGAGGGTCTTGCTCAGTTGCTAAGGCTGGTCTCAAATATGTGACCCTCCTGTTAGCCTCCCAGGTACTCGGATTACAAGCATGCACCACCACACCTAGCTATGATTCCACTTATATGAAGTGTCTAAATCGAGAAGAAGCAAGATGGCGACGGAGTAGGAGCCCCTGAACGAGCCTGTCTCAAAACTGTCTCAGAATCGCATCAGGGACTCAGAAATAAACAACATCGCACAGACACAAAAGACCCAAAACCCTAAATCCAGTAACCCAAGTACGAATACGCAGACACAGAGGCTACCAGCTCCAGAATTCCTCAGAAAGCTGCAAGCC
>PVJS01006921.1:0-42493 GCA_004027185.1 Glis glis
CAGCCGGGCGTGGTGGCGCACGCTTGTAATCCCAGTACTTTGGGAGGTGGAGACCGGAGGATCCGGGTTCGCGGCCAGCCTCAGCGCGCATGCGCGTGCGATCAATCTCTCTCTCTCTCTCCTCTCTCCTCTCTCTCTCTCTCTCTCTCTCTCCCTAGCGAGGCCCTCCGCAACTTCGTGAGACCCGGTTTCAAAAATAAAGCATAGAAAAAATAGGGCCGGGGGCGTGGCGCGGAGGTAGAACGCCCCTGCGTTCAATCCCCGGTACCGCAAAAAAAAAAAAAAAAAAAAAAGAGTTTGAATTTTCCATTTTGGAGAATAAATTAAATTTGAAAAAATAGTATTTAATGCCTCATAACATTTTGACACAAATCCATATTATTGGTCTTAGTGACATCCAGTGGTCATGATAGGTCAGTGGCAGGATTTCAGATCTTTCCAGAAGCATCTTTACTATGTACTCCTTATCATGAACATAAGAAAAAGAATATATTCTTCAGCCAGAGGTCATTTTAATCTAAGTTTAATAAAATATCACCTAGTCTTTTTATTCATAAATTGGGCTGCCTTTTATGTCAAAAATTGAGATAATCACATTTAGTTTAATTTTGCTTCACTTTTGTTAATGAATTAATGTCTCCCACCATTTATAAATATTTAGCCTACAAAAGCTACTTAGATAGAGCTTCTAATCAGACATCACTTGTGCTACTGAATAGTATTTTGTTTTCACACATGTTTATATTAGAGTGCTTTTAAGTCAATTATAAAATATAAAATTAATAGTATGCATTTTCTTAAAAATCAATTTTTCCTAAGTTCTTTTGAGGTAATAATTAAAATATTACATATTTCATCAGAACGTGGTGAATAAACTTTTTGCTGCGACATGATTATTTAAAGTCTGACTATGCCCAGGTATTAAATTCAGAGGAAGGAAATCAGACTATAGCTACATTAAAAAAAATAGGGAGAGAGTTCACAAAGTGTACATAGCAGATTCTTGCACCTTGAGGCACATTATTTGGTTCTTTAGGGTAAATTTCTGATAATAACCATGCTGAGATACATTATAGTACGAAGCTAAGAACTAACTACAAATAATGATTACCTAGTACTTTGTAGTTTAAAAAGTCAATCATGCAAATTTGCACATGCATAAAACCTACAGGGAGTTGGGAATTAAATCTTTTTTTCCAGATAATAACAAGTTAACACATATTGGGCCCCTTTTGTTATATAGCATGAAGTTAGAGCCATGGCATGTGAACACTTACTTGTTCAACATGGATTTGTGGTGAATAGAATTCAAGAATATGGTACTTAGGATTTCACTGGGAAATTGATACATCTATATAAAATATCTAAAAAAGGATTATGTTTAGTACATAATTAAATGGTAGACTTAAGAGAGGTAGAAAAGTTAGGGAAAAGGGAGGAGATCCATAGTAATAAGTAAAGGCTTCAGGAGAAAGGAGTACCAGCCTTAAAAGGATATAGGCATTTGATTATCAAGGAAAGTAAGAAGAAAGGCAGAAAGGAAGCAATTTCACTTAGAGCAGGAAATGTAGGTAAAACATGGACAAGAGGCACATGCGCATGGGAATGGCCGGGGGGAGTCCTGACCACAGATGTAGCTGCTTTAGGGAAAGCAGGACCCTGGGCAAATAAGTGAGGGCGGCCCCTGCCTCAACTACAGTCTGATGGATCCATTTGCCAAGAACAGGAGTCCTGAAGGATTTTTAGACTTCAATCACATGATACACACAGCAGGAAAAGAAATTCAATCTGGTACTTGAAACAAAGATGTGCTGTGTTCCTGGCCAGGTGATCATCAGAGAAAAGGAGACAGATGTTCATGAGAGCTCAGACAGCAATGTCAGAAGGGAAATGAAGATTTCAAGACTAAATGGCACTAAGAGCCTGGTGACTGTACTGGTGGAGGGTACACATCAGCAAGTGGTCCAGATGTCGGCCAAGATGTTGACCGTGTGAATGGTACTGCTTCTGAAAGAAGAGGGGGGGATGATAGGCAGGACAACACAAAGCATTGGCAGATTCCAAGGAAACATCTGGTAGCAGCTGGAAGCGGTAGAGATTAGGACCAAGGGTGAGAATTTCAGAGTCAAAAGCCTAGACAAGACCAAATTATGTCTTGGAAAGAGAAAACTAAAAAATTAAGCTTGGACTGGGAAAGAGGTGGGGAAAGAAATGATTAAGGGTAGGAGAAAACTGAAACAGTGAAAACCTCAGAAAACCAGAAATAAAAGGAGAATACAATGTCTCAGTTGTCAAGAAAATATCTTCTTAAAGAACGGATAGGGGTAGGGATGCAGCTCAGTGGTAGGGTGCTCATCCAGGATGTGCAAGGACCTGAGTTTGAGCCCTAGCACTGCAAGGGGTAGGGGTGGGGGTGGGAGGAGAATTGATAGATAAATTAATGTAGCAGCAGCAAGAAATCAAGGCTGAAAATGGACATTCAATTCAGTTGGGACAGAAAGAGGGGGGAGATAGAGATTTCCATTTCTAACTTCGGAGGAAAAAAAAAACAAAAAACATTTTCACAGAGTTGAATGAGTCCCATCCAAAAGTCCAAAAATGAAGGAGGAAAAATGTTCATGAGGAAATTCATGAACTGAATTGAAAAAGACCATTTGGTCAAAGGCCCTGACTACTAACAGAAATGGAATGCATTTGGAAAGAAAAGAAGATGAAATGAAAAAGAAATCACTTTAATCTAGAAAACTTAGATCATTTTCAAAGCAGAAAGAAAGAAGTCCAAATTGGGAAGGGGAAGGATGAGAACAGGGTAGGTGCAGTTACAAGGAAGACAGTACACAGAAGAGTCAAACAAGTTACTTTCTAAGCGTGAACAGAGCAAAGGAGCATCCGACATCCATTGGCATCCACCAGGCATTCACGTCGGAGAGCAGGCTTTATCTTGGTCTGAGTCTTGAGGGAAGACTATGTAGAGCTATAGGAACAGACAAATTGAATTAAACAGAGAACTAATGGGATTGAGCGCTGAAAGTGAAGCCTGAAAAGTTTCTGTGAAATTGGTCCAGGGAGTCAATGAGGGATAAATAGGAGTGGGAGTGGGAGATGCGGCCAAGTTGAAATCGTGCAGCAGGCTCTGTGTACCAGGGAGCCAGCTGCGCGTCGCCACACAGCTTGGTCCAGCCGCATTCTCCAGTCTGCGAGCAGAAGGCTCACCATGGAGCAATCCAAGACCAGAGATGGGAAGGGCACTCAAGGGAGCTCAGAACGCTGGCAGGAAGACCACAGAGGCAGCTGACCACTGGACGCAAGGTGGCAAAGAGTCAAGATTGGTCTAATGAGAGCAGCCTGGTCTTAGAGAAGGAGCAGCGCTACAGTTCCCACTAAAGCAGAAAGCTGTTGTAACAGTTGTGCAGGAGGGAGAGGCAAGATGTGCGAAAGGGCTCACTCTGACACTTCTGAGAGTTGGGGGGCCCTGTTTCATGGTGGGGAGTTCCGTGTACAGCTGAAGTGGCACAGTGATGTTAACCATGACATGGTTGAAGGTTCTGGTAAAAACTTAGATGTTGAAAAATGTTATTTTGGACACGAGAGAGACTGTGAAGAGACAGGCTAACAGCTAGATTCTAGAAGTTTGGGTAATTTTTTTTTTCTTCTTAGAACAGTGGTTCTCAAAGCATGGGCTCAGACCAGCATTGTTGGCATCTATAAACAGCTATGTGATTTCTCGGGTATCACTTCTGAATTAGAAACTCTGTGGTAAAAGCTTATCCCCCCACATTGTTTTAAAATTCTTTTTGTATTGATTTTTATTGTGTGTATTTAAGGTGTACAACATGGTATTTTGATATACAGCTACATAGTAAAATTACATCAAATGAATTCATGTGTCCATCAATTGCTATATGCTAACACATCCTTGGGGGGAATCTGATACATCCTGAAGTTTGAGGGTGATTCTCCCTTTCAGAGAACAGAGCAAGGAGGATGGAAATAACAGACAGGGGGCTCACCCATTAAAATATGCAATATTCTGATATGATCATCACCAATAATAATAACAACCAAGCAACAAATACTTATTTAACCCTTTTGCATTTTATAAGATACTTTCAAATATATCCTGTAATTTAATTTAAGGCAGATAGTGACTTTTTTCCATGGATCTGAAAGTATAGGAGAGGACAAAGCTCCTCTAACAGAAGACTATCAAGAAAACTGTCTTCTGAGTACAGAAGTGTTTTTAAGATGATAAAATCGAATGACACAACATCATTTTAAAGCACAGGAGAGTTCTACCTAAATTTAAAATGTTTTTCCACAGGGCGTAATATAAGGCCAGCAAAAGGAAAGACCCAAGGAAAGTCAATGTTATTGAATAAACTTTTGTGGATGAAGAGTTGGCTACAGAACCAGTGGAGTATGTTGCTAAGGGGAGTGATGGATTAGCGAAAGGAGAGGCGACCTACATTGGGTAGAAGAGAAGTTCTGAATCATAGGGACCAGGTTTCATTTCACAGAAATATGGGTTTTGGAGTCAAAACAAGGTTTGAAATCTAGTATTAACACATATTGGCCATGTTTCTTTGAAGATTGATTCGCTGTCACTCAGATTCTTTCTCTAAAAAATAAATATTTTTATCTCCTAATTTCTTGAGGTGGTGTGAGAAGGAAAAGAAATACTGTATATACCATCAGTTAAATAATACTTAATAAGTGTAAATTATCCATACACTTCTTTCCCTTCCTCTCTACTGTTCTCTTGAAACTACAGGTTTGTGTGTGTGTGCGTGTGTGTGTAGTGTGTGGTATGTTTGTGTGCGTGTGTGTGTGTGTGTGTGTGTGTGTGTGTGTGTGTTACTGGAGATTGAACCCAGGGGCATTCTATCTCCGAGTTACACCCCCAGCCCTGTTTTATTTTTTTATTTGAAAACAGGGTCTCACTAAGAGCTTTATTTCAGTTACTGAGGCTGGCTTCAAACCTGTAATCCTCCTGTCTCCACCTCCTAAATACTGGGATTACAGGTGTGCACCACCACACTCAGCTATAACCATAAGTTCTTAATGATATGAAGAACACAGACATATGTTCAGTATATGATGAAGGCAAGTTAATACATAGGATTTTTGAAAAGTAGATGTTATGGTGACAATTTTGGTGGAGCTGAGGTTAATTATGATGACTCAAAATAAAAACAATGAAAAAATTTGAGCTTTCTATAATCTAACAGAAGCCATCTAGGGCAACAAATACAGAGGATATATTACTTTAAATTGGAGCTATATTTTAAGCTTGTATTTACCATTCATGTGATAAAGCTTTGTCTAATGAGACCCAGACTATTCTCTGTCTTAAATATATGGGCTGAACAAGCAGCTAAATATTCCAACCTCACAGAACTCACGTTCACATGCAAAAGACAGATTAAAATGTTAAAAATAGGTATAATCATTAACATTTTTACATAAATGTTATATGGGGGAAAATAAGATATCTGGGGGATGTGGCAATTAAGCTGAGAAGGGGCTTATGGCAAAAATACATCAGATACTACATTGTCTAATAAAATAATTTATAAATTTCCTTGAAGAACTCTCAAGTCCTGTCTTCATTTCATTTACTTTAACTCCCACCCCAGTTTCTTCATCTGAAAAACTAGGAAGTTGAGAATATTATGCAATGTGAAATCAGCCAATCTCAGAAAGTCAAGGGTTGTAGGTTTTCGCTCATATGTGGAAGCTAGAGAGAAAATAGGAAACAATGAGACTTCAGATAAATGAGGGAAACCAGTAGAATAATGAAAAGGGGTTGGAGGAAGGGGATGGGGACAAAGGGGGATTGAGGAAGGAAATAGTTCAAACAATATTATATCCATATATGAAGGTATCACTACCAATCTCACTAACATGTATAGGGAAGGAGGAAAGGGGTGCGGGGTGGGATGTGGAAGGAAATACACCAAGTGATGTGTGCATGTGTGTTTGTGTCCCTTTGAACTTCACATGATATGTAATTACAATGCACCCATAATAATATATTTTTTAATTTTTTAATTTTTTAAATATTCATTTATTGATGCATTGTAATTATACATTTTGGTACATGTCAGGGTAGCAGCATCATACGTGCACACATTGCCATAATAATATTTAAAAACGAAAAAGTTAGAATAAATTGATTCTCAAGTTGGAGGCAGTTTAAAAGTTCTATAACTCTATGTATTGTTTTCATATAATATTCATATTGAAAAGCGAAAGCCTAGGGCCACTTAGTAATTATTGTACACATAGGATTTCACAGATGATAAGCAAATCAAGGCTTCTCCAGGAGATTCTTTCATGATTTTTCTCAGATCAACTTAAACAGAAGTAGATCAGAGTCTATGAACATGGCTAAGTAATTCATTCTGTTTCTACTTGTAGACCTTTGTGAATTCAACAATAGTATTCAATACTGAAACTCCAACAATACTATTCAATCCTGGAACTCCAACTGTACCCACTCTTTAATGAAAACTTTATGACAAATAATGAGTGTTTATCAATGCTTTCATGGAAAAGAATTCAAAATTGCAAAAAATACACACAAAGTTTAGGAATGCTGCCTAAATAAAGTTTTAAGAAGAAGAGTAAACTGTAGGTATGACTCATGACATTATAAATATGAAGTTGCTTTGTGATATTTTAGGAGCAGAATTTTACCAAGTATTTTCTGAAAAATCATGACAAGTTAGATATGTTACAATTTTCTAGTAATCACTTTATGAAAAAAGTACCATTTCTTATTAGATGATTTACATAAAAACAATTTATAGTTGCCATTTGAATTTCTTTAATTATTGAAATGTCAAGCTAAATGTGTCCTCTAGAGAAATCTGGGTAAAACTGTAATTTCATTAGTAATTGGAAACAATGTTGCTTATTACTTTCTCTGCTATACACTTAGCTGAATTCCTTAATAATTCTCAGCAATGGCCAAAATGGGAATGAACAGCTGACAAAAACTGAGAAGCTCAAGTGTCAGCATGCACTCAATTAGAAAGAGGAAATACATAGACGCTTTGAGTTCACCTAAGCCTATGTATTCAATTTAAGTGATTCTTCATTTATGGAATATAAACAAATTCCCAACGAAGTCAATTAGCATATCTTTTTAAATGATGATTATCCCAAAAATCTTTCAAAATTTTCTTAATTATAAAAGCAACATCCTTTTTGTTTTTATTTCAATGCACTCGGTGTATATTATAGAAAGTAGAGAAATTCAGATAAAATAAAAAGAAAATAAAAGTGTCATCTTTCTACCATTCATAAATTATCATGCACATACTATAGATTACAGCTTAGTATAGATTACAGCTTCCAGACAACTTGCTGTAAACATATACACACACTCACATACATACACATCTTTAGTTAATATGCATGTTTCCTTATCAATAACTTTTCATCTTACCTAACAAGCAACCCATAGTCTCATGTCCCAAATTGTCCCAAAAATGATCATTATAGTTGGTTGATAGAAACCAGAATATACACTGCATCTGTTTTTTAGAGTCCTTGAATTTTTTTTTTTACCTAGTACTCCTCCACATCCCCCCCCCTTTAGGTCATTGACTTATTGAGGAGACCTTGCCATTTATCCTGAATATTCTACCTTCCAGATACACCATAGAGGAAGTAATGTAGCTTGTTCTTTTCCCCTAAATTTATTTCTAAATGGTTGTTGCATTAAGAACACATCATCGATGATGCAATACACATCAACACATCAGAGGACATCTGGATGAGCCACCACTAATGACACAAAGATTAACTGCTGAATTTAGGGCATGACAGTCTCATTTCTCAAAGTACAGCCTCTACTCTCCCTGGGGACTGAAAAGTTATCTCTGTGGTTTTACTTAGGCATCTTTCAAAAATCCGGCTTCCTATCAAACCAAATAGTCTTTACATGAACTGATAATCCTTATTAGAATTGGTATTTAGTAAGAAGTTTTTTAAATGCTACATTTTTAGCCCATTAAATTCAGAATATAAAAGTGAATAGGATTGTTATTGTTATCACTGATTGAGTTCTTAGAAAGTGTCAAATTCTATGTGACAGTTGTGTACTGCACCATTTAAGCCTCATAGCACTCCTAGGAGATAGCTACAGTTTTGCCCATATAACCGATGAAGAAACTGAGACTATTAGAGCAAGACTATTAAAGAATTTAAAATTTACCTAGGCGTGGTGGTGCATATTTGTAATCCTAGTACTTGGGAGGCTGAGACAGGAGGATCCTAGATTCATGGCCAGTCTCAGCAACTTAGCGAGACCCTCCACAACTTAGTGAGACACTGTTTCAAAATAAAAAAATAAAACAGGGCTGGGGATATAACTCAGAAGTAGAATGTGCCTGGGTTCAATCCCCAGTACCAAAAACATTAAAATTTAAGCAACTCAACAGCAATAACTCAATTTAAAATGAGAAAATGATCCATATAAACATTTCTTTAAAGGAGACATACGAATGACCATCAGGTTTATGAAAATATGCTCAATGTCACTAATCATTGGGGAAATGTAAATTAAACCACAATTATTACAGTTAGGTGATATCATCTCACCCTGGTTAGAATGACTATTATCAAAAAGATGAAAGACAGTAAGTGTTGGCAAGGATGTGGAGAAAAGGATGTACTATTGGTGGGAATGTAAATGGGTACAACCATTATGAAAAATATTGTGGAGGTTCCCCAAAAAACTAAGGATAGAATTACCATATGATTCATCAATCCCACATATGGGTATATATCTAAAGAAAATGAAATCAGTATGTCAAAGAGATATCACGTAATATCTGCACTCACATGATCACTACAGCATTATTCAGAATCGTCGAGAAATGGAAAAAACATAAATGTCTAGCAAGGGACAGACAGCCAAAGAAAATGGTGCTATATATAGACAACGGAATATGATCCAGCATTTAAAAAGAAGGAAATTCTGCAATTTGCAATAATATGGATAAACCTGGATGCTAAGTTAAATAAACCAGGTACAGAAAAATAAATACTGTATTATCTCACTTTTATGTAGAACGAAACCAATCAAAAATACCGAAGTAGAGCATAGAATGACAGTTACCAGAAGCTGGGGACAAGGGTGCTGAGGGAGAGAATGGGGGAGGTTGATAAAAGGGTACAAAGTTTCAGTTAGACAAGAGGAATAAGTTCGCAAGATCTATTGTACATCATGGTCACTATAGATATTAATAATGTATATTTTAAAATGCTGAAAGATTAGGTCTTTAAATGTCTCATTACAAAAAAATGGTAATTATATGAGGTGATGGATATGTTAACTAGCTTGACATAATCAATCCACAATGACTATCAAAACATCCCACAGTACCCCATAAACCTATATGATTATTGTGATTAAAAATAAGAATTTAAATTTTAAAAAGTTAAAGTATTCATTTTTGCTAGCATCTCATTAATGTTGGAGGCAGGGTCCAAATCCAGCATCTGTCTGACTCTAAAGATTTTTATGTATCATAGTAATATTACTTCCCCAAACTACAAATATGGTTTGTTTGGGTAAAAAAAAATAAAATACAAATGTTAAATGGCATAATGAATTATAAGCATGAATTTCAGGAAATATCACTTTATGAGGTGGAAGTAGTTCATTTCTCTCACCTGCACCCCTTCTACCATTCATTCTCATTCTTCAGCTCTCCATTTCAAAAATTCCTTTAGTTTAATTTAAAAATTTGGATATTTTTATTAAGTTTTTATTGGTATTGTAATTATACACCATCATGAGGTTCAGAGTAACCAATACATACATGCACACAATTTGTAGTTGGGCCAGGGGAGAGGACAGAAGAAATATGAGCCACCTCATGAGAAAAAGCTCTCTTTGGTTTGGTTTACTCTTGATAAACAGTGAGTGCCTAGTAGTGACAAAATCAGATTACTGCACAAAGAGTAGAAGCAGTATAATCATTTCCCTATGATTTCCTCGGAAATCTTCTCATTTATCTTATTTATGTAATTTACTTGAGTCTAGAATGTTAAAGGATTTTATTATTCCCATGAAATCCCTTGAGCTTTGTTTACTTTTCCTTTTTCAATATTTTGTATTAAATATTGAGTGCATATAAAGTAGTATTTATAATACACATGTAAGGCATGCAGAACACTTATTTAAAGAAAACACCTGCTCCCCTATCATTCTGATTAAGAAACATGCAGGTATCCTGAAGCCACCTGTATGAGCCTCCTCAGGTGGCATCTCCCCCTCCACCAGAGGTAGCCCCATACCTTGCCAGTTTTTGACACTGTCAACAATTTTTTCCAGTCTTGTGAATGTCAAAGAAAATCATGTTACGATGTTATCAGTGAGGTATCCCTGGTATGTGTTGGGTAAATTTAAGTGTCAACTTGACTGGATTAAGGAGTGTCTGGAAAGCTGGAAAAGCCTTATTCTGGGTAGGTGAAGGTGTTTCCAAAGAAGGTTAACATGTGAGTCTGAGTGGTATGTAGGGAAGACTCGCCCTCAAGGTGGGCAGGCACCATCCAATCAGCTGGGGGCTGGAGGAAAAAATGCAAAGGTGCATTGGTCCTCTCCTCCAAGAACAGGGGCATGCTCATCTCTGGCCTGAACACCCAAAGTTCAGGCACTCCAGTTCTTGGACTTATCCAAAGGCCTCCTCCCTGAGTACCCAGGCTTGAACTGAGAGCTACATCATTAACTCTCCCAATTCTGTGGCCTTTGGACTTGGGATGAACCACACCCCCAGCATTCCAGGATCTCCAGCCTGCATACTGTTTCCTGGGACTCCTTGGCCACCATAATAGTGTAAGCTAATTCCCTGATAAATCCTCTTCCATATATCTATATGCATATCCTATTGATTCTGTCTCTTTGGAGAAGCCTGACTAATACAGGTATATTTATTAGCTATTCCTATTTACTCTTTGGCAAAACAATACCTTTTTCAAATGTTTCTTTTTTTTTGGTGGGGATTAGAATTATTGAGATTTAGTTGCATTGCAATGTAATTATCAATACAAATGAAATTTTCCCTTGAATTAACTCTATTCAAATATTTTGCCTCCTTTGTTGGTATAGGAAGTGAGAGACTGTTGATTGGGACTGGGGAGTGTTTTATTGTTATTGTTTTTGCTGTTGTTGCTGTTTTTAAATTGACTCTTGAAACGTGTGTGTGTGCGCACATGTGTGTGTACATGCTGTTGATACCAAGCCTCTTTTGAATATTTGTTGCAAATACTCTTTCCATGGCTTACTATTTCATTCTTACTATGGTATATTCTGATGATCAGAAGTTCTTCATGGTAATAGAGGTAAGTTTACCAATCTTTTCCTTTGTGTTTCCCATGCCTGCTTTGTTTCCATACCGAGGCAACAGAGGATATTGTCTATTGCTGTCTTCTAAGATATTACAGTTTTATTTTTCACATTTAATATCATCAGAATTGTTATTCCTTTTTTTCTTTCTTTCTTTCTTTTTTTTTGAATATGGTGCAGGTCAGTGAGCCACCATTTATTTATGTATGTATTCATTAGTATTGAAAGAAACTTTTTTTTCTCACTGAATTTCCAATGGATCTTCTGACAGAGTTCAACTTTCTAAAGTTGATGTAGTGCTTATGGATAAGATAAATAAAGGATATATAAAAACATGTGTTAATTTACTTTTTATTTTAAAATGCAATCTTCTCAAGTATATCATAGTCATCTCTTTATTTCTGTCTTGGTCTCTCTCTCCTCCTGATAATTCCCTTCTATTTGCTTCGCAACGCTTCCTCGAGTGGTAATAAAACAAATACGCTCACACAATTCCTCCATCTGAAGTTGACTGACCTCAGGAGTATCCAGATCTCCAAAGACTTCTTGAACTCCAGTGAAACATAAGAGGGAGAATAAGATCTGGCTTCTCAAGAGACTGCAAAGGGACCAAATAACGCATTCCAGAAGAGCAGGGGAATTGACAACCTCATGGACTGGACTTTGACCAACAGGGACAAGAGGCAGGGACAAGTAACTTACATAAATTCCCTGTTCTTCTTCCCTTGATGTCCTATTCCGAGGCAATTTCTCTGGGGATATCTTACAGGATATCCCCACCTGGAGATATCCTGTAAGGCATAGCAGGTGCCCCAACCAAGTAGCTGGCTGTGTCCTTTGCAGTGTGTCTTGAACTAGGACTGGCACGATATGACTTTACTGCCAGGCTTCTCTCTGCCCTCGCTTTCATTTCCTTGAATTGTACTAAAGCATTAGCACTTAACCCTTGCATTAGATTCTATTTTTCAAAGGGTCAAACAAGAGCATCATGCATCTGTGCAGTTGAGGTTTTTTTAAATTTACTTTACTGGGGCATTGTAATTATACATCATAATGAGGTTCAGAGTGACAGAGACATAAATGCACAAGCCCTTGGTGTGTTTCCCTCCAGATCCCACCCCACTCCCTCCCCCTCCCAGTACAGATTGAGATTGAGATTGATTGATATTGATTGACATTGATATGTACATTATTTGAACGGTTTCCTTCATCAAGTCTTCTTTTTTCCCTCCCCACCTCCTTCCCCAAATCCCTTTCCAGTATTCTACTGGTATTTCTCCTCATTCATCTACAGTTGAGATTTTTTGCATAGCAAATATTCATGTAATCACCACTTGAGTTAAAACTCATAACATTAATTTAGAAGCTTTCCCTTGTGCCCTTTGCCAAGTTTATAGTAATCATTATCCTTAATTTTATGTATATATTTCTTTTTTCTATTCATATATGCATATTCTTAAGCAATATTGCTTAGTTTTGTTTGTTGTGAAATCTATACAGATGGGATAATATGTACTTTATTTTTGGAGATTTCTTCCCCCTACATTTTATTTGTGAGATTCATTCATGTTGATTGGCCTGTGGTTCAGTCATTTCTGTTATTATATAGTATTCTACCTTATGAATTCATTAAACATTATTTACTAATTTGGATGATGGGTGTTTGGGTTTTTTTAGGTGTTTATTTGCTTGCTATATGAACATCTTTAGATAAGTCTTTTAAGGCAAAAAATACTCAAGAATTCATCAAGGTTACATACCTACAGTAAATGTTCTGGTTTATACAAAATGCACATGTTTAGCCTTACTAAACAATATCAAATTATTTCCCAAATGTACGAGAACAATTATATTCCCATCCAAAGTATATAAGGATTTCCATTACTCTGGATTCGACTATACTTGGTGCTGTGGCTTGGATAAGTATATAAGGATTCCCAATGCTCTGTTTTTTACTATACTTAGTGCTATGGCTTGGATAAGTATATAGGGATTTCCACTGCTCTGTTTTCGACTATATGTGGTGCTGTGGCTTGCATAAGTATATAAGGATTCCCAATGCTCTGTTTTCAGCTATACTTGGTGCTATGGCTTGGATACGTATATAAGGATTCCCAATGCTCTGTTTTCGACTATACATGGTGCTGTGTCTTGCATAAGTATATAAGAATTCCCAATGTTCTGTTTTCAACTGTACTTGGTGCTATGGCTTGGATAAGTATATAAGGATTTCCATTGCTCTGTTTTCGACTATCCATGGTGCTGTGGCTTGCATAAGTATATAAGGATTCCCAATGCTCTGTTTTCAACTGTACTTGGTGCTATGGCTTGGATAAGTATATAAGGATTTCCACTGCTCTGTTTTCGACTATCCATGGTGCTTTGGCTGGGATATGGAGTGTCCTCCAAAGCTTGGTCCCCATTGCAGTAGGATTTGGAAGTGGGGGGTTCAGGAAGTGACTGGATCATGAGGGATCTGACCTCCTCAGTGGATTGAAAATGATGTATTCATAATTTGATGTCATTATTGGGAAGTTGTGGGAATTTTAGAAGGTAGGGCCTAGTTGGAGGAAGGAGTCACCAGGCAAGCCCTCAAAGGGTATTGCTTGTCCCTGGCCCCTTTCTCTCTTTCTTTTTCTTTGCTGCCATGAGGTGAGCAGTTCTCCTCTGACACATGCTTGTGTCATGATGTTCTATCTCACTTCAGGCCTATGGCAATGGAGCCAGCCAACCATGGACTGAAATCTCTGAAACTGTGAGCCAAAATAATTTTTCCTCCTCACAGTTGTTTTTCTCAGACATTTTGTCACAGTGACAAGAAGCTAACCATTCAATGTTCCACTTTTTTTCAGTCTAGTATCTAGGAAATAATATCTCAATGTTGATTTAATTTGTGTTTCCCTAAAAATTAATAAAATTGAATGTATTTTTATACATTAATTAACCCTTTAATCTTTTCCTTTCTATAGTGTTCATTAAAATATTTTAACCATTCTAGATGGTTAAAAATAAAATGATTTAACCATTAACTATTTCTTAAAATCTTTGAGCCAGTTTTCATTGAGTTCATTGAGGTTTTTTTTCTAGCAATTTGTGGGATCTCTTTATATATTCCACATAATTGTTATCTTTCTTAGTAAAACGTGTTACAAATAAATTTTCTAAGTTTTAACTGTTTTAAACAGTTTAACAGTTTTTAATATTTTTTTAACTGGGTTACATTTCCTGTCCTTCATTGGGCTAGGTGTGGCCATGTGCTTAAATGGGAGCCAATAAAATATGAGAGGAAGTGATATGTGAATTTTCAAGGTTAACCAGTAAAAAAAAAAAAAAGGAAATGGAGTCTCTTCCACATTCACTCTTTCCCACACCTACACACTTTGGATGGAGTTGGAACAGATACTTTGAATGATGAGTGGGAATAATTTGCTGAGGATACTGAAATGTTACATGATAAAGGAGTCTGGGTCCCTGCCATTCAAAGTCATCATGCTTTCCCTGGCTCCTTTTGTGAGACAAATAATCTCCATTTTACTTAAAGTACTGTTATTTGGATCTTTCTTATAGAGTTGAATCTGTAAACAAGCTGATAAACTCTTATAATTTACTTATCCTTGTCCTTTATAAACTATTGTTTTCTATTTTACTACTTCCTCCATTTGAAATAAAACTGTCTTTTGGGAGAAATAGAAAAACAAGATATGATGTAAATCAATATATAAAATACTATTATGAGTATGTTCCATGCAACTTTTCCAGAATAATTAATTCTAAGAAGATTTTAAGATAAAGTGTTCTTATTAATAAATTATGATTAAAATGAATTATTAAATAAGATTTCATATGAAGGCTTTTAAATTTAGTATAATCTCCTGAAATTTTACTAGTCTTATTTGTTTTATTAATTTGTTCATTCTCAGAGTGGATGCTTCTCACTGTTAGATTTCTTTTTTTGTATTTTTCCTAGAAAAATGTAACTGCAAGTATCTGAACCTACAACAAAGAAGCATGGATTATTCTTCATGTTGGAAGGGAGAGAAGGGTAAAAAAAAAAAGTGGATGGACATGATCAATGCATAATATGTGCATGTGTAGAAATAACACAGTGAATCCTATTAGTCTATATAATTAATGTGTGTTAAATTATAATAAAAGAAATAAAAGAACCATGGACAATATGATGTAAAATTACCATGCACCCAATGAAATTTAAAAAATAAAAAAGAACCATGGAGGTAACATTTCTATAAATTTCTAAGATGTGAAAAGACGTCTTAAAGGGATAAACAAGACTTTTTTAATCAGTAAAAAGTTAATTATGATTTTTTTGGTTGACAAGCTATCTACACATTTCATTTCATAGCACACACTATAATAATAACATATGCATAGAAGACTGGGGCAGATAGAAGAAGCTGCTTTACCTGGAGGGACTGTGGAGCGCTTGCCTACCCTGCCCAGCAACTTGAGGCTAGAAAATCCTCCCTACACATGCTCATAATATATTGTTGGTGTACCACTTACCACTGGTCAGAAAGCTCTAGACCAAGGCACTAAGGTCCAAGTGGTTAGAGGATCATTCCAAAAGCAAAAGTCATTTTAACAGGAAGTTGGTGAATTAAAACAAAGAAAAAATCATTTAAAGCATACTGTTCATGCACTCTCTCAAAGGAGAGAAACTCAGAAATTAAATTTGCAAAATGTTATTGTATTATCATCCATTAGCATTTATTGAACAGCTAATCATTAAGAGAATAAAGATATATATGACTTTATACTATAAATGGTTATTCCCTTAAGATACTTTCAATTTGTTTAGCTCATAAAATTCTGATATTTTGTGACATTTCAAGTATGTGGTAAGCACAATAATTAAAATTCTATGTTGACATTTTCATGTTTTTTAATGACTTTCTCATAAATTTATTTGAAATGTGCATGCAACAAATTAGAATGCAGTCTGAGTAAATCTTCGGAACTTAAAAAAGTGGCAAGTATTACTTGTGTTCTTGACTTAAACACTTAGTCAGTTTTACAAATTTGAGACATTATCTCCAGCAATGACCTCCTCACTCAATAAAATTGTATTTATATCTTAGAAAATCTGGAGAGAATATAAATGTGTATTTAAGCAGAGTGGCAGCACAGTAATGAGAGATTTACATAAGATCAAACAAGCCCTTTATCAAACTATTATGTAAACATAATTGTCACTTTTCGACAAATAGAAGTAATAATTTAATAATGGATGCCATTTAATGATCCCCCGCTGGTCCTTGACAAACACTAGCTCATTTACATGGGTTCTTAAAATAACCTTTCAAGGTGAGTTTATTATCCCTACTTTACAGATAAGAACATGAGGTTGAGAGAGGTTAAGAAACACTCTCACAGTCACAGAATTAGTAAATAATAAACTAATTCAAAATTATTCCCTAACTCTCATGTGCCAAGAATATCACAGCTCTGTCATAGCTTACTGAAGTAAAATTACCTTTTTATCAAAGCCCCCATCACAGTAGCCTAAAGGAAATTGTAGCTAAGTCTTTCAAGCAGAGAGACTTATCCCTAGAGAGGTAGCCAAGATGGGTACCTTCTGCTACCATATAATCTCTGCACCAACTAACATGAATTTCTCTGAGATCTTCACAAAGAAGAAACAGTGACCTGCTACATCTGGAACCACCAGCATTTCTATCTCTCTTATGCAAGGGTTTGTTTCCAACTTCAGAAGAAACTCTTTTTCCCCCCTGTCCTACAAATTCAGGTCTTCTAGCTAACATACATTTAGCTCTATGCATTTCTCATTTGAGACAATAAAACCCCAGTCAAGTTGTTTAGGTGGTGAAATGAATAGAGAGGGATAAAAACACATTTCAAACATTCTTAAACAGAAGTTTACAGTTAAAACTATTATCTAGTCATTCTTCCCAGAACACAACTAGAGGTTATTAAAATAGTAATGCTGTGTTATCAAGCCCATCTAGACACTGACCAGGAACATCATACAGATGGAATGAGACAAATTACCACCCCCAGAATGACTCACTCCTCATCTGACCACATCCCCATGTAGGAGAACTAAATACTTTCATCTTACTCTAATAAGAAATTTACTCCTTACCTGAGTATTAAAAGTCTCTTTAGAACAACAAAAACTTCCACTAAAAGGCAATATAGCACTCTTTTGTAGAGTAGGAAGAAAGCCAAAGGATGTTTTGCACAATGCTTATGCCTTTCTACTTACGGGAATGTTTCCAGTCTCAACATGGAATTAGATACCACTTCCCTCCTTTCTTTAAAAGAAAAAGTGTCCTTGGGAAAAGTGCTGTGCTTGCTCTAATCTAACAGGCTCAAGAGATACACAAACTAGTTTCATACTTGTGGAAATATTGAAAAAGATCTATAGTCTCTAGAATGACATAAGGGAGAACAGCACTCTTGGTTTTGCAACATTGATGTATTCCTGAGAGGCATCATAGCCGAAGTCTTAAAATATACTTGTGCTAACAATAAATAAATAAATAAAAATAAATTTTAAAAATTGTACGTGGCCAGGCGTGGTGGCACACGCTTGTAATCCCAGTACTTGGGAGGCTGAGACCGGAGGATCCAGGTTCATGGCCAGCCTCAGCTACTTATTGAGGCCTCTGCAACTTTGTGAGACCCTGTTTCAAAATAAAGAATAAAAAATAGGGCTGGGAGTGTAGCTCAGAGATAGAATGCCCCAGGTTCAGTCCCCAGTACCGAAAAAAAAATGTACGTGGAATTACTGGGAAAATCATACCCCATACTTAGAAACAACAAATGCTGGTGTGAAATGAAATATTGGACCCAAAGACCAAGATTCTACCATGTGGAAAGAGATGAATTTCCCATGGATAGAGATTAAGAAAGAGAGAGAGAAATCTCTAGAAGGTGGGGCTTAAAGGAAGAGTGAGGCTCAAGGAGGGGCAGAAAGAGAGGCATATCCATGATGCTCCTCTCATCCTTTGGGGCTTTCCCATCGAGACCTTTGAGAAAATTCAAGTTGTCAAGAACTTTATTCATTCCGAAATTGCGAATCCAATACAAAGGATCAATATGGCAAGAGAAATGAGGCAAGCCGCGCTTGATTCCCTCTTCTGCCCTCCTGCGGAGATGAAAGGTCTGTATGTCAAGAGGTCCAGGGCAAGCCAGGCGTGGTGGCACACGCTTGTAATTCCAGTACTTGGGAGTCTGAGACAGGAGGATCCGGGTTCGCAGCCAGCCTCAGCTACTTAGTGAGGCCCTCTGCTAATTAGTGAGACCCTGTTTCAAAATAAAGAATAAAAAATAGGGCTGGGGGTGTAGCTCAGAGGTAGAATGCCCCTGCGTTCAATTCCCAGTTTGAACACACACACACACACACACAAAACAGATAAGAGGTCCAGGGCCTGGCATGAACTTTGTTGAGCAAAAGGTAGTGAGGACCCAGCAATGTTGGGAAGAGAGAGGAAGAACCACAGGTTTCCGAAGGGCACTAGGGGCAATGCTAGAGAGATTCTAAGACTGAACTCCTGCTTATTTGTCCATGTAGAGAAGGCTGTCCTCTGAAGGAAGGCACATGGAAAAAAGGGATGGAGACCCAGGCTGCTCTGATCTGCACAAAGGTTATCGGCAATTAATTATAACTTCATCATTTCATATATGCTTTCAAAAATCACTTATTAACATCTCCCATATGCCAGACACTGTGGTGAATTTTTTGAAAGTTGTCTCTGTTGTACAGACACTAACATTTTCAAGTGGAACACGGTCAAATAAACAGGAAACATGATACAGTAAGTACTGTGGTCAATGTATGGACACATTGCCGTGGAAGCACATAAGAGAGCAATCCCATTCAGATGGGTGAAATTGTGGAAGGCTTAACAGAGGAGGTGACACCCCAGTTGGGCCTTTAAGGAGCACAATCTATCCAGGTGAAATTTTGTCCCTGAGGAAGGTGAGGAGGGGTGAGGAGAAGAGTTCAAAGTTAGTGTGTGCAGTATGAAAAGGCAGAGAGTACAGAAAAGTCATGACTGAAACAGGGGATTCAGTTTGCTTTTTACAATGGAACCTAGGTGTAGACGTGGGGAATGGAAAGTGGTGAAGCTGGAGAACTGGCCAGGCAACCGTAGAATTTAAACTTTGGGCCTCAGCTGAATTAAAAATGACAATGAAGGATATCCCTAGACCAAGATAAGACCAGCAACTAGTGTGTGTGTGTGTGTGTGTGTGTGTGTGTGTGTGTGTGTGTGTGTGTTACTGGGGGGTTGAACCCAGGGACATTCTACCTCTGAGCTATAGCCCCAGCCCTATTTTATTATTTATTTTTAAACAGGGTCTCACTGAGTTGCAGAGGGTCTCACTAAATTGCTGAGGCTGATCACAAACCTGTGATCCTCCTGTCTCAGCCTCCCAAGTACTGGGATTACAAGCATGCACCACCAGGCCCGGCTAAGACCAGCAACTATACATATAATTTTTAAATGTTGGGAGGAAGGCCCATTCTACTCAGGGTTACCTCACCATATCAACTTGCGCATATATTGATTGGAACCATGGATGCTAATTTCTAGACAGCAAAAAGTTGAAAGTGACCAACAGAAATCTTCTTTCCAAAAAAACCAATGTGCATTCACCAGGGGGAACTTCCACCCCCACACAAAGTCACTCCCTGGAAGTATTGCAAGTGAATATACAGGCTGTATCTTTCCAGAAATTTCCAGGAAAAGAAGGTGTAATGAACACAGGGGTTCATTAACCCCTGTGTGCCCGACAACCCCTCCAAGAAGATTGGACAAATCAGGTAGGAGCCTGAAGAGAGATCCATTATCTAGGGAAGGGTGAGGTAATTGACCCTTTCCTGCTTGGATGATTGAAAAGGAAAAGCATATCAGGCCTAGAAACTTTAATTCTAGAAAAAGCAAAGTGCCAGTGTTTCCTGGTATATAGGGAAGGGATACTGTTCCAGTCTGGGCCCAGAACTCATCAGAACACTGGGGCCCTGAAAGATGGATGCTTATGGGATTGAAGAGCTACCTACAAGCATCCTTAGCTGAAGGCAACACAAAGGGAATGAGGTCACACTTGCTCAAAACTCAAGCTGTCTGTCAGAGCTCTGGAAGGCACCTCCGGGGAGACCACTCACAGTTGTGAGAAGCAGATACCACAGCAAATGAGACTCTCCACACTTCAGTGTCGACACTGGAATATTGGACTTCCCTGGATTGACTGAGGGAGGGCACACAGCCCTTTTACTTACTTAGTCCTTGCTTCTGTTTAACAAACACATACAGCATGACTCTATGCCGATACTTGCCAGAGCTTAATAAATAGGAACTTGTTTAATTCTCACAACATTTGTACGAGGCACTACTCTTATGATATCCATTGTTGAGATGAATAAAGTGAGACGCAGACAGCTGGAATGGTTTAGCAAACATCGGGCTGCTGGTAAGAGACAGAAGCAGGATTCAATCCTTGTTTATTCAGATTCCATGCTACATTGCTGAGGCTAGTCGCAAACCCATGATCTTCCTGCCTCAGCCTCCCAAGTGCTGGGATTACGGGTGGGCACCCCTGCACTGGGCTAAAATGAGGATCTTCAGTTTTAGGCTCAGTGGCTCATTCAAGGTCATACAGGTAGAAGGGTAGAGCCCAGACTGAAACATAGGTTGTCTGATGCTAGTTAAGGATTCTTTACACTGCTCCATGTTGTCTGTTACTAGAAAGGTCTAAGGGAAGTAAGTGAGGATTATCTGCAAAGGCAACAGATAATCTTTAAAATTTTTTTCTGCAAGGAAAAGAAAATCATGATTCAGACCTGCCTGACACACTGGCTGCACATCAGCGTTTGTAAAACATCACAATCAGTCCACACAGTGGAAAATGAGTCACTCTCTCCATCACGGTGGCTTTGTCAAAGACCTCTCAAGGGAACTGTAAGAATTTACTGAATTCATGTTGCAATCTAGCCCATTCTGAGAACGCTAAAGTGAGTAGACCCAGAACCAGAAATTGCATATAGCCCATCAGCTTGGGAAACAGATGGGCATGTCATTGAATTAAATACCTCCAGTTACTCATCACTGTGTTATCTCTAACTTTCCTACAGTAATCAAACAAGAACTGCACAAGTTCATGGTTTTCTGGTATATATATATAGAAATTAGGAGACTGTCATGAAAAACCAAATCTGATGAGAAGAGACAATGCTTCAAGTATTTGTCTAAACTAAAAAATAATCCCATACAATAGTTATAGAAGATAGTACTATCTTGATAGCACAGAGTCAATACTTCCATATTCTTTTTTATTTTTCTTTTACAGGGATGATTCAAGGGTTTTACTCTCAAAACAATCTTATCAAGCTTGTTCTAGACTAGGTTTTTCATATTGATATATCTTGTTTCTGTTCCCTCTGCTGTTTCCCAATTTATTATCCATAGTGAGATGTACTTGGTGGAAGGGGAGAATATGGGAATATTTTGAATTAGCCACATAATTATGGAATTTTAAATCATTATATTGTGTACATAACATATAAAGAATAATATTCCTATCTCAGAAATGGCATTATAAAGATAATAAAGAACATGCCATTATGAATGATACTTAAAGGTATTCCAACCCAATAGTAATCAGGATAACTGGAGATTTCTCAAGTAAAATAAGAGAAAAATGGAATGCTTCGGACCCATATAAAATGGCAGAAACACTGAGAAAACCAGTATATGCGAAATATGAACTTTACTGAAAGGACTATAATGAGCTCAAAAAAAAGGATGCAGCTGGGACTCAGAACTAACTGAGACTAAACTCCTAGAGTCTCACACTTTGCTTTTCTCTCTCCATGCATGCACATTTTCCACTAATCCCTCCTGTAGCCCATGGAGTACCCTGCTCCCCATAGATCATGATGGAAAATTGACACTACTGACTGCCCCGAGGTTATTACCTTCTCTGTTCAAAAAAGAAGAGCCACATTGGACTGAAATCTTTAATCCCAGAGCTATATTCTCTCGGGACTATGTACTAGGTACTATGTATAAGTCAGTGTGGATGGGCTATTCCCCAAATGGGAAGACAAAAGGTGAGCCATATATGAAATAAGCATCTCCCTAGTCTTCGAAGTTTGAAAAGAGAAAAGTCTTTACAGCAAATCTGATAACCACATCATGTCATCAGTCGGAAAGAAAGAATTACTGATTGCCATTCTAATTGGGGTTAGGTGAAATCTCAGGGTAGTTTTGATTTGCATCTCTCTGATTGCTAATGATGTTGAACATTTTTTCATACATGTATTGGCCACTTGTATTTCTTCTTCTGTGAAGTGTCTATTTAGTTCACTTGCCCATTTTTTGATTGGGTTATTTGTTTCTTAGCGGTGAGGTTTTTTTTTTTTGAGTTTTCTGTATATTCTAGATATTAGTCCTCTATCAGAGGAGTAGCTAGCAAAAACCTTCTCCCATTCTGTCAGCTCTCTGTTGTGGTTCTTGATTGCTTCCTTTGCTGCACAGAAGCTCTTCAGTTTAATGCTCTAAACTGTGATACACATCTTAGGGAGTGTATGCTTAGAAAGTCAGTCAAACTGAAAGCATAGAATACTGCTTATTAGGAACTCTAGACTCAATTAAAATGAATAAAGGAATTAACCATCAAAATAAACATTATAATGCCCTATGCTATATCTGGTCAAGCATTTCTCTTTCTCCCTTCTCTCAACCCACCCAGCCAATCCACCTCCATCTCCAACAAATTCCTCTCCTAAAAAGAACCAATGCTTTGAGAGAAATTACAAGGACACAAAGTTCCCTGACTAATGTGAATGTGTAATGTAACAGGGAATCACTATTTTCAAAGAAATCCTATCCAACAGTTAATAATATGTAAATGGACCATCAAAGGTACTATAATGTATGCAGAAGTAATGTATACAAGACCTTAAGCGAAGTTTAGGAATTTGTTTTCATGGAATAAAAAGATAACATTCAAAATATGTAACACCAGCTGTAATCATCCATTCTAGAGGAAATTAAATTCAACTTCCAACCATTAACAACAACAACAAAAACCCAAAGCATCACATGCCAACAACACTACTTATTATTAGAAAACTTCAACTCTCAGGTCTACAAGGTAAAATTTAATATAGCAGCTATTTGACACCATAATACTTGCAAGGGCATAGTAGAAGGCAGATGGAAATAGTGTAAAACCTAATAACATGCACAGAATTCCACAAGAAAAATACACATTCTAGTGTCAACATGACAGTTAAAATTCAAGGTTGAAGGTACATCCTTGTAATAATGTGGTATTACTCGTCTACAAGAATATTTGCTTCCAAACAACTAGAATTAGTTTACTCTTCAAAGAAAAAAAATAGGGAAATATTTTTAAGTTATAGAAAAGAAAAACTTCAGTAATATGATGGACAAATACATTATCGTTACTAAAGCTAAGAAAATGTTCAGATAAAAATTAATTGAAGTAAAAATTGAGCATTTTAACCCAGAAATGAACATGAGCCTCAGACTTGGGCTTCAATGTAGTATTAGGAGCTTTCTTGGCGTTTCCTCAAGAGTCAAGTGAATTCTAGAATTCAAAAATTACCTAGAAAATTCAGGATCCCCAAATGAAATTACATTTCCAACATTTAATTAGTAGAGGTTTTTTAGTAGAGATCTAATTTATTTTCTATAGAATAATGAGCATATAATCAAAATATATGCCCAGGTTCAACCTGGAAGATCAAGTTTATGAAACATGGAATAACTCATTTAGGGAACTTTAAAAATAAGGAAATTAATATGTTATTGCATGTTCAAAACAGATTATTATACCATATTAAAAATGAATGTTTCCATTTTTATCAAGTTTTAAGCTTTACCATTTGTCTCACCTTACCTCAATGGAGCAATATTAGGACGGAGGTATCTGTCTGTTCTGTTGACTGATGGCAGCACACACCTAGAAGAGACACGTGCAGTGGAGATGTGACAGACGTTTGTCAAAGCCATTACTATCCTCGGTGTTTTAGTCAACTTCCTCTTTTCCCAATGTAGGATACATATATTGTATTGTTTACATTTTTTCTCTACACACTCCTATTAAAATTTTCAGTGGGTAATTTTTTTAATGGAAGAAAATAGAGAATTCGAGTGTATAAGCACTCAGTGATTTTTATTTTTATTTTTTCATTTTTTGGTACTGGGGATTGAACCCAGAAGCATTCTACTTCCAAGCTACGCCCCTCCCCCAACCCTGAGGCTGAGGCTGTCCTCAGGGAGGCTGAGGCCTCCCAAGTACTGGGATCACAAGCATATGCCACCAAGGCCGGCTCCAGTGATTTGTGATCACTAGAATTCTTAAGGAAATTATCAGTAAGTTGCTGAGAGTCATGGCATAGACAACAATGACTATTATCTTATACTCCTGGAGAGCAAGACATCAACTCATGCCTTTCTCAGCTCCTCAAATAAAGCATAATGGTACCTGAACATTCACACTTACTATAAAAATAAAACTCATTAAAATGGATAGTACTTGGGAGGCTGAGACTAGAGGATCCGGATTCGCGGCCATCCTCAACTACTTAGTGAGGCCCTCTGCAACTTAGCGAGACCCTGTTTCAAAATAAAGAATAAAAAAAATTAGGGCCGGGGGTGTAGCTCAGAGGTAGAACGCCCCTGGGTTCAATCCCCGGTACTGCAAAGAGAAAAAAAAAAAAAAGAAATATACCATTTTAAAATGATAAAAACATGTATCTCAGGCCAATAGGTAGCATCAAGATTTACTGAAGGCAGTAAAAAAAAAAAAAGGTTTCTGTTATTACAAATATTATTGGACATGGTTTAGGACACATTAGTGAATGAAACTTGATGAGAGAAAAAATGAAAGCAGAAGTAAAGAAAAAAGCAAAATATTATATGTATAGAAAAATATATCTTTTTAACTTTCTTCTCTCTTTTATCCATACATTCCTCTTTATATTGTATTTCTTCCCAGTAGATCGAGTTTCATGAGGAAAGAGATAGTTATTTGTGCTGCTCACTATTTTGTGTGCAGATTGATAACCCTGCCTGACATTTAATAAGTATTCAATAAAACTTTGTCAAATAAATGAACAAATACATGGTATGGTTATATTGTCAATCTAACTGGGAAATTCAAAATTCTCAACAAAATACAACTGAAATAATGAGAGAATTCAATAGGGTGAATTTTTATAAACTATGAACTATAGCTTCCTATATATCTCAATGTTATAGTGATATCACTACTTTAATCTGTATGTTTGATGCATTTCTTATCAAAATAAAATGTTTCATATTTAAGACAATTATTCTATTTTTACTATAATATTACTTGTAAGAATGAAAAAAGTAATTGTACCAGTAACTTCTACACTAAACTACATAATCTGTACCATATTTACTTATAATTATGTATATGTATATATTTTTAATAGTTACTAACTCCTTTATATAAAATTGTTTCCCAGCTTGCCAAGGATTTTAAGAGTAAAGACCCCATTCTCCATTTCTTTCAAATTTGTATCTACTGTAAAGAGACTGACACATTACATTTAGGAGATTACTGAATATTTGTTAAATAAATGAATATATTAGTATAACCAGATCACAATGTATATGTAGTCATATATATTAAATAGACTGACAATATTCTTTTTTTTTTTGCTACTGGGGATTGAACCCAGGGACAATCTAGCACTGAGCTACACCCCCAGCCCTATTTTATTTTTTATTTAAAAACAGGGTCTCACTAAGTTGTGGAGGGCCTTGCTAAGTTCCTGAGGCTGACCACAAACCTGCGATCCTCCTGTCTCAGCCTCCCAAGTACTGATATTACAGGTGTGTGCACCACACCCAGCTAAGTTCTAATTTCTATAACAACATATTTGGCACTCAACCGAGAATTAATGTATTGTTTTTCATACACACACACACATACAACCACACAAACACATGCCTGTCTGCTTATCTCTATTGATAAACATGAGGAATTTTATTTTAAAAGAGAGAAAAGAGAAAGGAGGAGCAGTGGAGGAGAGGAATAAATAATGGCAGAGTGTCTGTTACCAGTTTGATCCCTTCTAACAGCTTTGAAGCCTTTTGGTCAAGGACGATAGAAATACCTCTTTTGTGAAACTCTGCACACATAGGACTCCTGTAGGGTCCTGGTGACAACTGTGCAATAGTTAATCCACGCATGAAAGTGTAGGCCTCTTTCTTACCTAAAGGAGAAAAACTACTGTAGAATGATGTCAGTTTCTCTACACAAATCAAACTATATAAAAATAACTGAAACATGCAAAATAGTGATAGGAGGACTGTTTTACTTGCAAATGACAGAAGTATAACTTGAATTTATTTTAATATTGAAGAAAAGGATTTTTTGTTCAGGTAGTGGAATGCCCGGTGAGTAGGAAGCTGTGCAGCCCTAAGAACTGGGGTCCTGTATGCTCTCTCATTCTATACAATGTTGGCTGCATCTTTGTCTTTGCAAACCTCTTTCCACCTCGGAAGAACAGGGCTGCCAGTGTGTCCCAGGTGTCACATCTGTGTTAGTTTCCTAGGGCTATTATAACAATGTACAGCAAAGCAGATGGCTTAAAAAAAAAAAACGGAATGCATTGTCTCTTGTTCTGGAGGCTGGAAGTCTGAGATCAAGGTGTGAGCAGGGCATGCTCCCTCTGAAGTCTCCAGGGAAGGAGCTATTCCTGGCCTCTCTCTGGATTTCTGATAGCTCCTTGGCTCATAGCAGCATGACTCCAGTCTTCGCCTGTGCCCAAATTTCCACTTTATATGTTTTTTACATTTTTTTCATTGAAGCTTTAGGCTTTGTTGATCATTCTATTGGGATTTCCCAACTTTATTTTGGTATAGTTGACAAAATGATAGATAGATGATAGATAGATGATAGATAGATAGATAGATAGATAATAGATGACAGATAGATGACAGATAGATAGAGATATTTATTTAAGGAGTACAACTTGATTTTTAAAATGTTTTAATTCTTTTATTGGTACATTATATGTCATAGTGAAGTTTAAAGTGATACATACATATAGGCACATAGCACTTGATGCGTTTACCTCCAGAACTACCACCTACACACGCACACACACCCATACATGCTAGTGAGATTGGTAGTGATACCTTCATACATAGTATTATTTGAACTGTTTTATTCATCAATTCTCCTTTTTCCCCTCCCAGATGACCTCCCCTATTCCCCTTACACTATTCTACTTGTCTCTCTCCTCATTTATCTGATGTGTTTTGTTTTCTTTTTTCTCTCTATCTTCCACATATGAGAGAAAACATATGTCTGTTGCCTTTCTTTCTTTTTTTTTTTTTTTGGCAGTACTGGGGATTGAACCCAAGGACCTTCTACCTCTAAGCTACACCCTCAGTCCTATTTTTTATTCTTTATTTTGAAACAGGGTCTCACTAAGTTGCAGAGGGCCTCACTAAGTAGCCGAGGCTGCCCACGAACCTGCGATCCTCCTGCCTCAGCCTCCTAAGTACTGGGATTACAAGCTTGTGCCACCTCGCCAGGCTCTGTCTGTTGCCTTTCTGAGACTGGCTGATCTCACTTAGCATAATATCCTCTAGTTCCATGCATTTACCTCCAAATGTCATAATTTTATTCTTTTTTATGACTGAGTAAAATTCCATGTGTGTATTCACCATATTTTCTTTATCCACTCATCTGTTGTCAGACACCTAGGTTGGTTCCATAATTTGGCTGTTGTGTATCATGTGATGTTTTGAGATATATATCACCATAATCCTATATTCATCATGCCACATAGTTACATGTATGTGGGTGCCTGGTGAGAATACTTAAGATCTAGTCTCTTAGCAAATATCAAATATACAATACATTATTTTAAAAAACTATAGTCTCCATGCTGTACATTAGATCTTTAGAACTTATAACTGCAAGTGTGTACCCTTTGACCAACATTTCTACATTTTCCCCATCAAGTTCTGGTAATCAAACTTTTTATCCTGTTTCTATGAGCTCAACTTTTTTTAGCTTCTGTGTATGTCTCAGTCAACATTCTCACTGATATAATCCAAAACAGCTGACCACACGACTTACTGACACACAACTAGAGGAAGGAAATTTTTTTTGCTCACAGTTTTTGCAGATTTGAAGTTCAGTGTGGGGCCAAGGTCTGTGGAACTCAGGGCATGGCAATGGGAAGCAGAGAGAACGAGAGATCAAGGGCTTGCTCTCACATAGTGGAGGCCAGAGCAAAAGAGTAAGCAAAGAGATTCAAGGACAAAAGCACAGTCCCTAAGGCCACATTCCCAGAGATCCACCTTATCCAACCACACCTGAACTGCCTAGGTTACCACCCAGTAAATCCATTACAGTGGATTTATCCACTGATGAGATTACAACCCTCATGACTTAATTACATCAATTCTGAACATTAGTACATGAGCTCATGGAGGGACATTCTATATCTAACCATACAGTGTAGAAGTGAGATCATGTAACATTTGCCTTTCACCGTGATGCAAATGGAGGTACAGGCAGGAATCGATACTGGGAAGACATCTACTACAGGAGTTATTTGAATACTGTGTATTTTAAAATGAATAGTTCCATGTGATATGCTTCCCACAGACTCATACACCACACACACACACACACACACAACACTACCTTTATATAATATCACCATATATGTAATACATTTTATATATATATATTAGTTATGACTACAAATGATAAATGTGATTCTTATATATGTAATAGAAATATACACACATGTATATCACATCTTCCACATACCTTTCTTATAGAATGCCTGACATTCTTCCCACTGAAAGTGAGGTCTATGTTCTCTCCCCTTAAATCTGGGCAGACATTTCTAATGGTCTTGACTACCAATAGACAAAAAAGGGATGCTACCTGCCTTCTGAAGCTAGATCATTACAGGCAATGTGGCTTCTGCCTGACTTTGTCACTGACTCTGTCCATGTTGTGAGGAAGCACAGGTCACATGGAGAGGTCCAGGCAAGAGCTGAAACAAAGTTCTCATCAACAGCCAGGTCATTAGATCCTATCCCCAACCTTCAGGACTCCTCATTGAGTCCCCAGACATGCTGGAACAGGAAATCTCCAAATTAGGCCTTCTCCAAATTCCTAACACATACCAAACTTGAGAGATAATAAATGTTGTGGGATGAATTGTGCCCCACATCTGAATTCAATGGTGATGTTCTAACCTCCAGTATCTCAGCATGTGACTGCCCTTGGAGACAGGGCCTTTAGGGAGGTGATTAATAAAATGAGGCTGGCAGGGTGAATCCTAATCCAAAGACTTGCATCCTTATAAGAAGAGAAACAGAGTCACCAGGGGTCCCTCACCAGAGGAAAAGCCACATGAGAACACAGGACAAAAGTGGCCATTTGCAAGCCAAGGAGAGAAGCCTCAGGAGAAGCCAAACCTCTGAACCTTGATCTTGGATTTCCAGGCTGCAAAAGAGTAAGGAAATGGATTCCTGTTATTTAGCAACCAGTCTATGATATTTTGTTATGGAAGTCCTAGCAAACTAAGACAACCATTGAGTTTAGGATGATTAGTTGTATAGCAGCAGATAACTAATACAATGGTGTTCAACAAGAGCAGTACATATGAAATTAAACAAGACATCCTTGACCTGTAGGGGCATAGAATGAAAATAGAGCCTGGATGCTAACATTTAACTTAGAAACACTATAGTGACAACGAGACTAAACAAGCACATAAACATAGAATATAATTGCTTATATTATATGCACGCCTCAGAGCAAATAGTTTGATAACCCAAGCTCTCAACAGATAAAAGCACCATAAAAGCATATCATTAAAATTTCCTCAGTAATAAATATTTCTCTCATCAGCTTCACTTAATGAATGTTATAGAGTTTATGACATTATAATCTAGAAATATAGTTTTGAAAAGACTTCCACTTTGAATACATGTGTGGTGATTATTGAAGAATCAGTCAAGATATGCATAAATAATAAAGTACCTTCTCTAATATCATTTCAAAAGATTTAATCTCCCTATGGGAAATAAGACTGAAGACAGGCAGTTTTGATAGGCAAAGTTCAGAACTAGAGTGTCCAGATTAAAAAATGGGATCTGAAAATATGAGGAGAATCCATGAATCTAAGAAAGAATAAAAGCAATAACTTTTTAATCTATAGGAATGACAGTTACCGATCTTTGAGCACCATCTTGGAAAGAGTATTTATATGTTTTGAAATAAACAATAGTCACATCCATGTTACCAAGGAAGACACTAGCTCAGAAAGAGTAGGTCACGTGAGCAAAGCCTCATGCTTAGGAACTGCTGAGGCCATCCCCATCATGGTGATCAGCAGCAGCAGCAAGTAGGGAGGCCAAACTGTGCATTTTATGTCTTACATAGGAGCCAGCTAACTAAAAATTGTCCAATAACAGATTTTGCATATGGTCTTATGCATTTATCTCATACAAGTGTATACTCCAGTTATTAAGGAATGTGGCCCATGAAAGTTTATGACTCAGAGATACTCATCACTATTATTGGAAGAATAATTGTCTTATTCCATTTGAGCTACTATAAAAAATAGCTTGGACTGGGTAATTTATAAACAATAGGCTTTATATATTATAGTTCTAGAGGCTGATAACTTCAAGATCAAGGCACTAGCAGATGCAGTGTGTAGGTGAGGGCCTGTTCCTCAAAGATGGCACCTTCTGGGTATCCCCACATGGCAGATGGAGCAAGGAATTTCCCTCCTACTTATTTTATAATGGCACTAACCCCATTCATAAGATTGGAACCCTCACTTCCTAAAAGGCCCAACTCTTCGTAGTATTACACTGGGTAGTGGATTGCAATGTCTGAATGGTGGAGCATCAATATTAAGCTCATAGCAAATAATTTAAGTACATGTCCATGGTAGAACACCAAAGTTATCTTCAGGTATGCAGAGATGTTGAAAGCCATCTTAGAACTACACACTGAGATTAACATCTTTAACCAGTTCAAACTGAATACACAGTATTTGGATGGGTGGGATTTGTCCACAAGCGGACAAATTCCAAGGGACCTGATGTAATGGATAAAAGTGTGGTCTTTTGATGTCTTACCCACCCAGTAATGTTTAACCCTTCCTTCCTCTAAGCTGTCACATGTCTGCCTCACTGACCTTCCTTATCCCATCCCATAACAATTTGCTGGCTTCTGTGTTTGATTAACTTTTATGATGCCTTGCTTAAAGTTTCTATAAAAGTCAGGTGCTGGCTGTAGGATTCAAGAGGCGGAGAGAATTATCAAACTACCTGCTCCCCAGACAATCCTAAATATTAAATATTAAAATAATAATTTTGGACCCAGAGTCATTCATGCAAGGGACTTCAGCAAGCAGCAAACGTGGCACTGATCCATCACACAGAGAAGCATGGAAAGTTAAAGGACTACTGACTTTTCAGTCCAGCATTCCTACTTACACCCTAACCTCTTCTTCTGATAACAGACTCAGCTTTGGACCTTAAAGGTCAAGTGACCCAAGTCAAGCTAATCGGGTTCTCTCTCTCTCTCTCTCTCTCTCTCTCTCTCTCTCTCTCTCCCTCTACCTCTCTCCCTCCCTCCCTCCCTCCCTTTCTGGAAACTTGATTTTTATAGCATCTGACAGGCAAGAAAAGCAGAGAATTGAGCAAAATTTAGAACTGGTCATCAGGCTAAAAATTGTAAGACTCTTATCAACATTCCAGGATGGGAAAGGAATAGCCCATGTTTCTCAGTAGTGGGACATCCTCTTAGTTTATTATCTGTGGGACGCTGGGGTTGGGTAGGGATCTGGAAAAATAGGTTCCTTTTGCCATAAATTTAAAGAAGGCAAAAGACATCAGAAGTACAGGTATGATGGTTTATTCTGGTAACATTCCTATCTTAGAGTGACATCCTCTATCAAAAAATCTTTCCTTAAGATAGAGTAAAACTCAGGGACATCTTGTTCCTGAAGCCATGGGGATTAGACCCTAGAAACAAAATTGAGGACTAATTCTGTTGTACTGCAATGCCTCTGTGGGTGAAACTTCATCCCCTCCGAGTAAAGAAATTGCCTCTCAGTCGGAGCCTATAAGTCTGTCCATCAACCATCAGCATCCCTTGGCTTCTAACATTTTACACTGAAGCACAATTTGGTAAAATGTGTAACTAAACATCAGATACCTCTGCCCCAGGACTCAGTTTCTGGTCATTTGTCTTTTCTTTGACAGAGGGAACAGCCTTCCACACATTCCATGTCAACTGACCCAGAGCAATAGCTTGCTGTCTCAGGTGGCTTGTTGACACTTGGAATAGCAGAGGTTCACTCCTATCTCATCCCCAGACACTGTGCTGCTCTTCCTCCAGGAACAATGCCAGTCATTTGGTAAATTTGGTCTCTGAAATAGGGGCCTTATAAATCATCTTCAGTTCCTTTCCTGTTTTAGTATCCTCATGGATAATTCAAAGAAATTTAGCACATAAGCAAATAAGGCTATCTTACAGCTCTCTCTTCAATCCTGAACCTCTACCAAGTATTCTTTCTGCACTGAGGTTTTTAAGTATTTTGTAGAATCCCTGAAAGTCAACCGTACCATAGTCAACTGATAATTTTCAAATGAGGAGAGATAATTGAGAGATTGTTCTGACCTCTGCACATCTATGCCTTAATAAGGTTGTAATCACAGTGGTGGCCCATGGAAATATGAATTTTGATTTTCTGGTAATCTTGGGTGAAGACCCAAAAGATCTTTGCTCCAGGAACACTTCTTCAACACACTTCATCAAATAAAATTTTCCACTAATTAGCCACATGTATTGCTGATAAGTCATGTAATATCCCTCTCCACTCCATTCCATCAAATGATAATCCTGAATTCTTAGATGACACCCACAATAATCATTGTCAAACTGTGTAGCTCCTTATGCCATACAGCATATGATCATAATCATTAACCACTATCATAGTTTCTTTTGCTATATATCAGTAAACTTTGGTCCTCCACCACTGTGTAACACTCCTGCACTTGGAACGGTGTGGAACTGTTCCACACCGTTCTTCTTCTCCCTCCAACCACGTTCAACTATAAGAGACCCTCAACTCTTCACAGCAAAAATCCTGAATCCTCCTAGGGAACTGGATAACAGTGTAGACCAGGTTGCTACCACTCACAAAAATTCTACCTTGGTACACACACACACACACACACACACACACATACACACACATTCTGCTTCTGCATAGTTTATCCCTGACTGACCCAACTATATTTTCCTGTCTGGAAAGTCAAGTTTCATACTTTGAGGAACTGACCTTCTAAACAAGGGCTTACATAGGTGATTTCTGTTTATTTTGCTTTTTTCTATTTATTTCCTTATTTTTTTACTTTTATTGGTGCAATGTAATTATATATCATACTGAGATTCAAAGTGATACAAACATACATGCATACATCACTTGGTGTGTGTCTTGGTGTTTTCTAAATGACAGTCCCTGAAAGACTGTTAATTGAGGGAGGAAGGGTCAGTATTCTCAGACTAAGGATGTTTGTCATTATCTTTTTCAGTAAAAGATTAGTTTTTAATATAAACTCATCATCCAGATGAGGCCTTACCCATGCCAAACCTATGGTCTCTAAGGCTATTCCCAAGTCAGACGTAATTGGGTCGATGTTGACATCCCTAGAAGGGACTCTTGCCTTGAGGCCATTTTGATTGTACCTTAAATGAATAAAGGAATAAGTAAAATAAGTCCCCCAAGACTGGCCTAATTCTGACTAACCACTGACTAATTTATCCAGTGTATCAGGAGTAAGGGATTACAAAAGGTAGGAAGCCTAGAGAGATGTAAGGGGTGGGAGGTTGCACATGCTGAAGGGATGATTAGGAAATAATGTGTAGAATCAAGTAAATCATCTTTGTTTTCACCCTAAGGACAATAGAAAATCATTAGAGATTAAAATAGTAAAGTGGCATAATCTAGCTTTTCATGTAGAGATTTTTGTTGTAATATGGAGAAAGAATGGGTATGGTTGGGCAAATGTCTTCATAGAGACCTATAGGGAGGGTTTTACATTAGTCTAAAGAAACATGATTGTGATGTAAACTGACATGGGGCTATAAAGAAGGGGCTAAAAACCACTTTATTAACAGGGGTTTGTGAGTTCAAACTATCTGCCATCCCCATTGGTCTTCATCCCACATGTAACCTGCTCACAGACACACCACACACTTGTATGATCTTGTACATGTTCTTCTACCTATCTGGCATTCTTTCTCCTACTTTTTTTTCTTCCATTAAGCATTCTATAGCATATGTTTTACCAAAAGCTAGTTGTTTCTGCCTCTGTGCATTCCAGGGTATATACTTCTGTTACAGAATTTTTCATACTATGTAAATTTTTTGCATACAAGCCTTGTCTTTGAAAGAGGCAACCATATTGTACTCGCCCTTCCCCCAAAGATATCTGCTAGATTATGTCACATAGTAAATACAAAATAGAAGTGTGTTCATTAAATGAATCAATAAATGCATATTCTAATCTTATCACTCAAAGGGCAGCAGGAATTTTACTCTGACAGTCTCTGAAACTGTCATAAAGAATTGCTGCTCTCTCTTTTTCGGCAAATGAAGCATATATTTTGTTTCTCCCACAATATATGAAAAGCAAGGGAAACAGATAAGTCAGGCAGCATAGAATATCAAAATCCTGACAAGGGAGGTGCGATTTCTCTTTCTATAGGTCACGAATGTGTTGGAAAGAATAATAAGCCAGAAATCAGAATTCAGTAGTCCCACTTGTTCCAAGGGATAAGTTTCAGATCATAAGTGCATGCCTGAAACTGCAGATATTACTGTATTCGCTATTATCTTTTTCCTATGCATATATATCTGTAATAAAGTTTAACTTATAAAGTAGTGATAGTAAGAGATTAACAATAATCACTAATAACAAAATAGAACAGTTATAAAAATACACTATAATAAATGTTATTTTAAACCTATGAATTGTTTTCTGATATTTTCCATTCAATATTTTTAGACCCTAGTGACCACAGGTAAATAAAAATGCAGAAAGTGAAACCATAGATAAAGAGGGGGTTACTGTACAAAAATTCATATTTTAGTTTTATAACAAAATCAAATTTGTTTCTACTTTCTTCTCCAGATAGTGGGGATTTAACTCATCTTTTGGCTCTTACATTGTGAGGGTCTTTCAGATAAAGTCTATTTTTGTGAAGAATATATATTATTTTTAAATGTTTTTACTTTGAAATAATTGCAAACTTATTTTTCACAATTTTAAGTGATTTGAAACACATGTTGAACCTTTGGAGTAACTCAAATTGGGGAGCAAATGTATTCGTAAAGTTAACTAAAAAGCTAGTTCTCTGGAGGAAATGTTCTTATTTGTTTATAATATGTCATCTGCATGCTCTAATTGGTATCTTAGTACTCTAAAGGTAAATTTTAGAATAATTTTCTTATTTGAACTTTAATTTGCAAACTATTGTGTCCTTTTGCATATTTGGTTACAAATTTGCATAAACAGTATAATTACAATTATCTGCTTTCCCCAAAAGATTAGAAAGGAAAACTACTAATTAATCTCATTTACATGTGTATAAGGTTAATTGCTAAAACCAATTTTTATTTTCTCTTGCTAAGCTGTAATAAATGCTGTCGTGTTTATTAAGATACAGCATTGATATTATACTATGTATCAAATTAAATAATAATCATATTTGTGTACTATCTCTCACTCCCCATTTTAAAAAATAATTTTCTCCTATCAAAGCACACTATCTAATTAGATGGTTGCTTTCTATCTGCCAGAAAGATTACAATCTCACCTTTCTATAACTGTGTTTGCCTGTTTTTCCTAGTCTAATTTCATATTCCTCCTTCTCTTCTCACCTATATAAAGATAAATAAAAGGAAAACTCTTATATATCTAAAATACAAAATAGATATTAATTTGTATCAATTCAAAATAAGTGCTTAAGATATGAATGTCTTAATTAACATTTACTTTTATTTATATTTATAAAGACATCTGGTTTTACTCAGTCAGGCAGTTACTGAATATTTGCCTGTTTATCTAGGTTCTTGTCCATTCTACTTTGTGTGTATTTCTTCAATTCAACCCTTTATCCAATGCTCAATGTTTATTTTCAGGCTATTTTAAGTGGTTCCCAGTAAGTACTTACCAAATCATCCCTCTGGCCTTCAACCCAGCCCTACATGCTCTAAACATGTCTTTCTAAAATGTAAATTTAATCATGTAATGTTCTTACACAAAATTCTTCAAAGACTCCTTTTCCTATAAAATAATCCAGACTTCATAGGATAGCATCAATAATCCTTCAGTATCTGGCTGGGGATGTAGCTCAGTGGTAGAGTGCCTGCTTAGCATGCATAAGGCCCTGATTTCCATCCTTGACATAAAAAAATATCTTTTGCTATCAACTTTTATAGATGTCTATCCTCTTTCCCGCCATAATCCAGACTAGTCTGGATTCTGGAAAAGTTACATTTCTTGGAGTTCCTGAAACTCACATTTAACACCGCTGAAGTTAGTGAAAACATAAGCATTCTCACTGTGCATGCTCGAAGTTTCTGAATGTTTTGGGATGTTCTAGGAAGGGGCAGGAAGTCAGGTTGCAATAAGGAAATGGTCCTCCAAAACCCTTCCTATAAAATTGCCTAAAGGGACCCCAAAAGGGATTTAAAATTTCAGATGCCAATAATTCATTATAATGCTTCTTCATACTTCCATACTCTTGGTTAGGCAGAATAAATATTATCAAAGTGACCATTCTACCAAAGGTGATCTACAGAGTCAATGCAATCCCTATCAAAATACCAATATCATTCTCCACAGAACTAGAAAAATCAGTCCTCAATTTCATATGGAAAAAACAAAAGACCCAAAATAGCCAAAGCAATTCTCAGCAATAAGAACCATGCAGGAGGCATCATAATACCTGACTTTAAATTATATTACAGAGCTATAGTATTGGCACAAAAACAGACATATAGACCAATGGAACAGAATAGGAGATAGAGAAACATACATTGGATTGGATAAAAGGCAGCCTTTTCAACAAATGGTGTTGGAAAAAGTGTTATCCATTGTAGAAAAATGGAATTAAATCCCTACCTCTCACCCTGCACAAGAATCAACTCAAGATGTATCAAAGACCTGGAAATTAGTCCAGAGACTTTGAAATTACTAGAGGATGGCATAGATCCAACACTCTAACATATAGGCACAGGTAGAAACTTCCTCAATAAGACCTCCAAAGCTCAGGAAATTAAAACAAGATTTAATAAATGGAATGGCATTAAACTAAAAAGTTTGTGTTCATCAAAGGAAACCATAAAGAGTCTAAAGAGAGAGCATACAGAATGGGGAGAGATCTTTACCAACTATTCCTCTGATAGAAGACTAATATCTAGAATATACAAAGTACTTAAAATACTTACCACTGAAAAAGTAAATAACCCAATCAAGAAATGGGCAATTGAACTAAATAGACACCACAAAAGAAGAGATACAAATGGCCAATAAATATATGAAAAAATGTTCAAAATCATTAGCAATCAGGGAGATGTAAATCAAAACTACTCTGGGTTCGCGGCCAACCTCAGCGCGCGTGCGCGATCTCTCTCTCTCTCTCTCTCTCTCTTTCTCTCTCTCTACCTAGTGAGGCCCTCCGCAACTTCGTGAGACCTGGTTTCAAAAATAAAGCATAAAAAAATAGGGCCGGGGGTGTAGCGCGGAGGTAGACCGCCCCTGTGTTCAATCCCCGGTACCGCAAAAAAAAAAAAAAAAACTACTCTGAGATTACATGTAACTCCAGTTAGAATGACAATCATCAAGAAGTCAAACAACAACTAATGCTGACAAGGATATGGGGAAATTGGAATTCTCATACACTGCTGGTAGGATTGCAAGTTGGTGCAGCCACTATAGAGATCAGTGTGGAGATTCCTCAGCAAACTAGGAATGAACCCATCATATGATCCAGCTGCACCACTCCTGGGTATATCTTCAAAGGGTGTGAAATCAGAATATTATGGTAATATATGTGTATCCATGTTTATAGCAGCACAATTCACAATAGCCAAATGATGGAACTGACCTAGGTGTCCATCAACAGATGAAAGGATGACAAAGTTATGGGATATACACACGATGGAATTCTACTCAGCAATAAAGAAGAAGAAAATTATGTCATTTGCAGGAAAATGGATGGATCTGAAGAATATTATGTTAAGTGAGATTAGCCAGTCACAGCAAGTGAAGGATCCTATGTTTTCTCTCATATGTGGAAGGTAGGGGGGAATCAGGATAAAAGAGCGACTTTAGATAATAAAGGAGAAACCCCAATGGAGTGAGAGATGTGGTCTAGGGGTGGGTAGTGGTGGTGGAGAGAATTAATGAAGGAAACACTCCCATGGACATTATGTACATATGTGAGAACCAATGCCAATCTCAATCTCATGTATGAGGGAGGGCGGAGTGAGGAGGGAGCCAGGGGAAATCTCAACAAGTGCTGTGTGTATGTATGTCACTATCACTATAAACTACAATGTGATATGAGACTATAATGCACCAATAAAAGCATAAAAATAAACACATAAAATGTCCCATGCCTGAAAAACAAAACTCTATCATTACCTATGAGCCTTCTACTTTAGTGTACTTCCCCTGTCCCACTGGAAGAATCCTACTGAACTTTGATGACTGAACTTAAAATTTACCTCCTTTGTTCCCTCTCCTCTCAAGCATCCCAGAAATCCTTCATTTCTTCCTCTGTTTCTTCTACTAAAGTATTTCTCAGACTCATTTGTTCATTGCATCATTTTTTATTCTCTCATATTTGTTTGCTCTCTTCTCCTAACCAACTTTGCCCCACAGGTCTCAGTCATGGTGGGATGGTACATTTACTTTCTCTGTCCTCACACTCCCTCACACTCTAAGGCTTCTGGAGGCTCCTTTGCCCATATATTTTGTTTTTCCTCCCATCATAGCAAGCATGTTTCCTTAGAACCTTCTGTCACATCATTGGAATCTCTCTCCTGGGACTTTCTGCCTTGGTCTTGTGAACAGATGGCCTCTTTGAAAAGAGCCTTCCACCAAGCGCCTCTATAACGTGTAGGATCCCAAGGCCTTTCCTTCTGAGGGGGAGACTTCTGGCCATCTCCCAATCCATATGCCCCTTCGTCAGAGTACAGAACCTTCCAGCAGAGACAACATTCCCCAGCCTCCCTCAAAATTATAGAGACAGCGTTGTCGCAACATTCTTACCAATGGGATGTGACTAGAAATGGTGTGTTTTGACACCCTAGGTAGGGCTTCCGGCAGTAGACTCGCGCCTCACATTCTCCTTTGCTTCCTTACTGGTTAGAGCAGGATCACACCTTAGCATAGGACCCTCTCTGATACTTTCACTAAATTAAATTTCCAATGCTGTATTGTTTCACTAAAAGAGCTCTCCCCGCACTGTGCAAGCTACTGGTTCCAGAAGATGCACCCCTATGAGTGACAGCTTACCTCAAACTATGAAAACTTCTCGTTAGAATCCACTACTCGCTAAGTTTTCACAGAGAAGGAAGGTTTTCATGTCATATTAACCCAGTATCTTGTATAGTGTTCAATAAATATTTGTTGAAATATATTGAACAAATTTTAATTTTCTAACTATTGGGTGATGGAACAATGAAGTAGCTGATCAAATCACTATCATGTATTTCACTATATTTATATATTAGCTGATCAGCTATAAATGCTATATTCAATAAATAACAACTTTTCAAGTATTGTTGAATATTGGTGCTTTCCCAGAAAATATACTTTGTGGCATCTGAATTGTAACTGTTCAAAGTTTCACTGTTTGACACAGTAACATATCTGTATTTCAGAAGGGATATGACTCAGAGAAATAAAATATTTGTAGATGAATATGCATATTAAATGTTTTCATTTTGCATTTTGAGGAGTCATTCTGAGTAATAAAATTAGCCATGTGGTCTATTCTTTTTTTGTTTTTTTTGCAGTACTAGAGGTTGAACCCAGGGGAATTCTACCTCCGAGCTACACCCCCAGTCCTATTTTTTATTCTTTATTTTGAAACAGGGTCTCACCAAGTTGCGGAGGCCTCACTAAGTAGCTGAGGCTGGCCCCGAACCTGCGATCCTCCTGTCTCAGCCTCCCAAGTACTGGGATTACAAGCGTGCAGCACCACACCCGGCGTGGCCTATTCTTAACACAAGAACATTGAATTGAAATTTGCTATCATGAACTTGATAGAATTGAAGCTTAATACAGTGATTCCCAAGCTAGTTACAAATTACAGTTACTCAAAGAATTAAACAAGAAAATTCTAAAAAGAAAAAAAAAGGCCGGGCGTGGTGGCGCACGCTTGTAATCCCAGTACTTTGGGAGGCGGAGACCGGAGGATCCGGGTTCGTGGCCAGCCTCAGCGCGCGAGTGCGCGCACTCTCTCTCTCTCTCTCTCTCTCTCTCTACCTAGTGAGGCCCTCCACAACTTCGTGAGACCCAGTTTCAAAATAAACCATAAAAAAATAGGGCCGGGGGTGTAGCGCGGAGGTAGACCGCCCCTGGGTTCAATCCCCGGTACCACACAAAAAAAAAAGGAAAAGAAAAAGAAAAGAAAATTCCTATACTTGGATGCCACATCCAGATATTTTTTACTTAATTGGTCTAGGGAAGAGCCTTGAAATCTGCATATTTTTAGTCTCTCCAGGTGATCATACTGTACAACCAGAGTTAAAAAGTGAAGACTCAGGCAGAGAGCTCTCTTAATTTTCCTTCTTTCTGCTAGAAGTTTTGCTGATAATGTCACAGCTGATTACATCTTTAATGCGCATTAAAAACTGAATGTAAGAACTTAAAATAGAAATAGCATGTGTTTACATATATCATATGTCTTCATTTTATGTATTACATATATATGAAATATAAAAGTATCTTGGGGCCAATCAAAGAAACGAGGTTACCTTGGAGAAATGGCTGAATTTACGCCTGGCGCAAAGATTCTGCAAGCTGAGCCTAGAGAATCATGTCATGCCAGAAAGTAAGGGAGTGTTCACGCACACAGTGATGAGGTATGTCAAGAGTGATGAGGTATGCCAAGGGCACACAGCAGGCAACTGAAAGAGTTCCCGGTGGCCAAAGTGAGGACAATATGCATGAAAGAAAGAAATAGCATAGTAATATGTTATAACCCAAAATGAAAAATAAATGTACTCAAACTTATAACAATATAATGATTTAACAAATAAATGGGCAAGAATAGACAAAAATCTCCCAGGCAAGATTCCAAATAATTTGTGTAGAAACTTTTCCCTCCAGGAGGTAGAACATAACAACTCCTTGTTCCTGAATTATGGGCTATGCTTAGTGACTTGTTTCCAAAGAGGATGGTATGAAAAGAGAAGGAAAGGCAACACATAGTGGAGAAGCCTGACCAGCCTGGCCTTAGACACTTGGTCAAGGTTAACATCAGCAGTGGAAAGTCATGTTGACAGCCCGGGACCTTGGTAGGATGTGCTGTGGTCTTCCTCCCCAATTCATAATCCCAGTCAAACCATGAAAAATATTAGACAAACCCAAATCAAGAGTCATTCTACAGAACACCTGACCAATATTTCTTTTTTTATTGGTGCATTGTAATCATACATCTTGATGAATTTCAGGATGATAGAGGCATATATGCACACAGTACTCATTGAGCCCTCCCCCAGTTCCTACCCCACACCCTTTCTCTCCCCACCTTCCTGTGCTCAGCACAATGATTGTCTTTGATGAGTTTGTGTATGTACATCATATCCATTGAGGTGTTTCCCTCTTGAAGTCTTCCTCCCTCTGCCATCTCCCTCAGTTAGGTCCCCTACTTCACTCCACTAAGGTTTTTCCTCCTTTGTCTGGAGTCCCTCCTGTGTCCCAATTTCTCCCTAGCTTCTGCATATGAGGGAGAACATCCAACCTTTTACTCCTTGTGACTGACTAATCTCAC
>PVJS01006921.1:42593-58061 GCA_004027185.1 Glis glis
GGCGTGGTGGTGCAAGCTTGTAATCCCAGTACTTGGGAGGCTGAGACCGGAGGATCTGGATTTGTGGCCAGCCTCAGCTACTTAATGAGGCCTCCGCAACTTAGTGAAACCCTGTTCCAAAATAAAGAATAAAAAATAGGGCTGGGGGTGTAGCTTGGAGGTAGAATGCCCCTGGGTTCAATCCCTAGTACCACCAAAAAAAAAAAATGTTCAACATCATTAGCAAACTGAGAGATGCAAAACAAAACTACCCTGAGATTTCACCTAACCCCAATTAGAATGGCAATCATTAAAAACACAAGCAATAATAAATGCTGGTGAGGATGTGGAGAAGTAGGAACTCTAATATTTTGTTGGTTAGATTGCAAATTAGTGCAACCACTTTGGAAAACAGTGTGGAGGGTCCTCAGATGAATAGGAATGAATCTGCAATATGACCTAGCTATACCACTCCTGGGTATCTACCCGAAAGAACTAAACCAGACTACCAAAGTAATGCATGCATATCTATGTTCATAGCTGCACAATTCATAATTGCCAAACTATGGAAGCAGCCGAGATGTCCATCAATAGATGAATTGATTACAAAATTATGGTATATATACACAATGGAATTCTACAGTCAGTATTTCTTAAAACTGTCAAAGTTATAAAAACCAATGGAAGTCTGAAAGACTGTCAGAACCCAGAGGAGCCTAAAGAAATTTGATGACTAAGTATGCTGTGTGATTTAAAAATGGGAACCTAGAATCAAAAAGGGGCACTAGGGAAAAACTAATAATAATGAAAACTAAAAACAACTATGGAGATTAGAGAATAAACAGAAGCAAATGTTGGTTCATTAGTAATGACAATTGAACCATACTAATATACGATGCTAATGATAATTTCCAGTGGGCGTATGGTATATGGAAGCCTGTACCACCTTTGCAGCTTTTTAGTAAATCTAAAATTATTCTTGAAATAAGTGTATTTAAGTGATAAAAATACACTGGGGAATTAACATATACATATTCACATAATAAGAGCATTCATAATGGAAAGAATGTTTGAAACTTGCCTTATAAACTGACTATATTTTAAGAATTATAATTATGATATCTAAGAATCAGAGTGTATTAGTGTTTTTTCCATGTAGACATTGATTCAAAGGTTTGGGTCAAAACAGAGAAAAAGCAGTATTGCCTTTCAAACGCACCCCAGGGAAGTTAAACCTAGATACTCATATGGATTTATATTTCCTATAGTTTGGATTCAGAGTTAAGTCTGAGCATAATCAAGTGATAAGTGTCCCCGTATTCTACTTGCCAAGGCAACACCACCTAACTGGGACTCGCAGAGTTGAACAAGAATACTTTTGCCAACATAATTTTATTACCCATCTCTAGGCTACGAGAAGTCTAAGATTGAAAAGGTAAAGAATTGAGGAGACACTGGAAGAGATATCTATGAATGTACTATTCCTCCTCTGAATTCATACGCCAAAATAAACCTTTCCTCTTTTTTTATATTTCTTTTTTTAACTTTTTTTGTTCATTTATTGGTGCATTGTAATTATACATCTTGATATATGTCAGGGTATGAACATCATACATGCACACATTGCACATTTAGCCCTCCCTTCAATCCCACCCGGAGGGAAGAGGGCGGAAACCTTTCCTCTTCTAATCTGCTCTTGTTAGGTGTTTTGGTCACAACCACAAATAGCTGATTAATACAACTCAACTAGTAATTTCTTGCCCACACTGGAAATCAGCCATTTGTAAATAAATAAATAAATAAATAAATACAACTTTTAAAAAGTCTTACAGCAGGAAATCTTAATTAGAAATCAAATCTAGGTGCTAGGAATACTGAGTGCAACTAGAAAACCGTATTGGCCACTTCTGCAGATGGTACTAAAAACCATGTCCTTAAAAAAAGCTAATTGATGGCCGGGCGTGGTGGCGCACGCTTGTAATCCCAGTATTTTGGGAGGCAGAGACCGGAGGATCCGGGTTCGCGGCCAGCCTCAGCTCTCGCTCTCTCCCTCCCTGTCTCTCTCTCTCTCTCCTTAGTGAGGCCCTCCGCAACTTCGTGAAACCCGGTTTCAAAATAAAGCATAAAAAAAATAGGGCCGGGGGTGTAGCGCGGAGGTAGAACGCCCCTGCGTTCAATCCCTGGTACCGCAAAAAAAAAAAAAAAAGCTAATTGCCTTTTAAAGAACCTAAATCCTTGATTTTAGTTAATATTATTTCAACTATCAGCAAACAATCACCAAATCTCACACTTTTAAAATACATTCTATTTCATCATGTATGCTATGAGCAATTACGGTTTTGTCAATAAATGAATCCATTCTCCGAATTTGGCAGAAATTAAGAAGGTACGGTCTTAGTGTGTCTCTAAAGAATAACACTGAAATAAGCATATATTGAGGGAAGTTTTCTAGAAAATTTCTATTAAAAAGTCATTGGATTTTTAAAAAATACTATACATATTTTAAGTCACTATGGATAATTTTTTAAATAATCCTCAGAAAGTAAGTAGGTATATCAAAATTTCTCTAATTGGACCCTTCTCAGCAGTCTTTGTTTTTATAAATTAAATTTTTATATTATAAAAAATTATATTATAAAAATATATTTTACATTATATACTTTTATTATATTTTTTTATATTTTTATAAATATATTTTTATATAAGCCAGGTGTGGTGGCACATGCTTGTAATCCCAGTACTTGGGAGGCTGAGACTGGAGGGTTCGCGGCCAGTCTCAGCTATTTAGTGAGGCCCTCCGCAACTTAGTGAGACCCTGTTTCAAAATATAGAATAAAAATTAGGGCTGGGGGTGTAGCTCACAGGTGGAATGCCCCTGGGTTCAATCCCCAGTACCTAAAAAAAAAAAAATTAAAAAAATATATTTTATATTATAAAAATCTTATATTATAAAAAATTTATAATTAAATTTTGAAGAGATACAAAACAATTTGGGTAAATATCATCCTCAAAGTTAAAAAAATAATGCAAACCCCTGGGTACCCATGACCCATTTTAATTAACAGGAAGTAGCCATCACCTTTGGAGTCCAGAGCACCCTACTTAATTGCCTCAGCTCTCAGAAGTGAGTGACCATTATTCAGAATTTAATGTTATTATACATTTGTTTTCCTACACATGTTTACTTTACTATAGAGTCTTAATTGGGTATGTTTTTTTTTCTTCCGCACCATTATATTCCTTGGAATCAATCAAGGTTTTGCCTTAAACTATAATCCATTCATCTTCAACGATCTAGTATTTCATCAAAGGAACATGCCACAATCTATTCATTCACTATAATGAGAATATTTGGATCATCCGCTGTTTTTTTCTATCAAAAAGAACACTGCAGTGAACATTCAGGTACATGGGTCCTGATAGATGTGGGCAATCGTGTCTCTGAGATAGAAATGAAACTGACCAATCATGGCATATGTGCATATCAATCTAGCTGGACATTGCCAAACTGTTTTACACAGTGGTTTTGTTAACATGCCATTTGCCAATTTACCTGCATACACGTGCAGTTGTTTCATCTCCGTAATCTAGAGAGTGCACATATCCATCACTTCTAAATATGTTATTGTGACTCTTTGTTTTTCATGGTTTTTTTCCTGCTAAAATTGTGTTAGTTATATTGCTAGTCATTTGGATTTTTTAAGATGTTGTAAATGGTACCTTTACTTGAAAAATACATTTTCTAAATTATTGTAATAGAAATTCAGCTTTAAAAAATAATAAACTTTATTTCAGAGCAGTTAAATTCATGGCAAAATTGAGTGTAAATTAGTTTCCATTTATCCCCTTCTCACTAACTCCCCCAAACACACACACACACACACACACACACACACACACACACACACACAAACTCCCCCTATTATCAACATCCCCAGAATAGTACATTTGTTATACTTGATGAACTTATATTGACACCCCACTATTCCCCCAAGTCCATAGTTTACATGAGGGTTCACCCTTACTGCTCTACAGTCTGGGTTTTGACAGATGTATAATGACATATATCCACCGCGATAGTGTTCTCTGAGCTTCCTGGAGCTGAGGTTTAGCATCTAACATCAGCTTGGGGAAATTCTGTTATCATTACATCCATTATTTCTTTTGCTGTTGTTGTTCTTGCTTTCTCTCTTTCTAGGATTCTGCTACTTAAATGCCATACCTTGTGTACTTTCCCCACAGTTCTTACATATTCTGTTCTAGGTTTGTTGTTGTTTTTAGGTTTTCGCTAAGTCTTTCAGTTTTGAAAGTTTCTACTGACATATTCTGCAACTCAGAGATGACTTTCTAAACTGTGACCAATCTACAAATTAGCCCATCAAAGGCATTCTACATTTGTGTTACTGTCTTTGATCTCAAGCATTTTTTATTTTTCAATTATTTTATATTTTCTATTACTTATTCACTTACTTTTATACGCTTATTGGTACATGATAGTCTATACTTTCAGGGATCATTTCTATAGCTTGTTACTAGAATTTTTTAATTCTTTCTTAGAATTCCAACTCTCCTTACATTATCCATGTGTTGTTGCATATTGTCTATTTTTTCCATTAGATCCTTTAGCATGTTAATCATAGTTGTTTTAAGTTTAAGGTCTGATAATTTCAACATACCCACCATATCTGGTCCTGGGTCTGGAATTGGCTCTGTCCCTTAAATTTTTTTTTGAAAGCCAGGTATGGCCTACTAGGTAAAAGCTATGGAGGAAAAGAAAACATGAAACAATTCCATGGTTTTATGATTAGGTCTCAATGAGCCTGCGTCTCTAAGCTGTGATGCTCACAAGTGCTTGTCAGTTTTAGTTAGTTCGTTAGTTAGTTAGTTAGTTAGTTAGTTAGTAGTTCTGGGGATTGCACCCAAGAGTGTTCTCCCTCTGAGACACATCCCAGCCTTATTTTATTTTTTATTTTGAAACAGGGTCTCACTAAGTTGCTGAGGGCCTCACTAAGTTGCCAAAGCTGGCTTCGAACCTGGCATCCTCCTGTCTCAGCCTCCCAACTGTGATTGTATTCTAGGTGTGCACCACCACACCTGGCTTGGATATTTACTAGGTCAGAGAGATGCTGGTAAAACCCCAGCCAAGCTCAGTTGAAATATTTTCTTTAAAGAACAGGCCTGAGAAGTTTCTGCTCAGGGAGGTTGTGATTCTCTGTGATTACCTGTCTCTCTCTCCAATTCAGGAGGTAGCACTTTGCCCTGTGGCCTAGCTTCTCTGAGAAATCTGAGGTGTTAATTTTTCAGTTTGTTTAGTTTTTATTTGGTGTTAGAAGAGCTGTGAAGTCTAAGATCCTTGCACGCTAAACCAGAAACCAGAAGTCTTGAAATTCAACTCATTCTGTACATTGATTTCATATCTAGCCGATTTATTAAACTCATTTATTAAAAAAGCATATTATTATTTTCTTTACACTTTCTTCTAGGCAATGATACTGTCTATATTATTGCTTTCTTTCAGGCCTATATTTTTTATTTCTTTTCTGTGCTTTCCTGCTAGGACCTCCATGTGTTATTAAATATAAGTATTGATATTGGACACTGGTGCTTGGGCAAATACTTTTAGCATTTCACCTTTAAGTGAGATATTTGCTCTGCATTTTTGTATTTATCCTTTTTTATGTGAAGAAAGATTATATCTCATCCTGGCTTTCTCTCCTAACTTTTGATTTGAAAAGTTTCAAACATCAGAAAGGATAAAATTTCAATAAAAAACTAAATAATAATAGCACAGTGAATATCCATACACCCTCTGCATTAAATATATTGAAATACTTATTTTATAATATATTATAACTATATGTTAATAATTTCAATTCTGAGCTTAGGGGTGGTATTTCTATTTGACTTTTTTTTGGTACTGGGGATTGAATCCAGGGTCATTCTACCTCCACACTATACCCCCAGCCCTATTTATTTATATTTATTTATTTATTTACTTATTTATTTATTTATGTGTTTATTTTTGAAGCAGGGTCTTGCTAGGTTGCTTAGCGTCTTCCCCAGTTGTTAGGCTGGTCTTAAACCTGTGATCCTCTTGCCTCAGCCTCCTAGTACTGGGATTCCAGGTATGTACCACCACGCCTGGGTTATTTGTCTCTTATACTATATGTCTATCTTTGTGATCCTATGAATTTTGAGAATCTCTAAGGTGCCCATCTATGGCTGGCTCTGGGCTATGTATCTGGCTCACCTGGCCCTCTCCAGGGACGATGACCAAAGCTCCAGAGCTCAATGTCTTCCCATCAGCAAGGGGCCCTGGGTGGGTTCTGAAAAGGGAGACACACCGACTACTGTGTGCACATGTTTCCATCACTCTGAACCCCACTGTGATGTATAATTACAATGCACCAATAAAAGCATTTTTTTTTTCGGTACCGGGGATTGAACCCGGGGGCGTTCTACCTCCATACTACACCCCCGGCCGGCCCTATTTTTTATACTTTATTTTGAAACCGGGTCTCATGAAGTTGCGGAGGGCCTCACTAAGTAGAGAGAGACAGAGAGAGAGAGAGAGAGAGAGAGAGAGCTGAGGCTGGCCGCGAACCCCGATCCTCTGGTCTCCGCCTCCCAAAGTACTGGGATTACAAGCGTGCGCCACCACGCCCGGTGAAAGCCTATTTTTTAAAAAGATGATAGCCAAAATCAGGGCTCTGCTTTGCTGCCTTGAGTTCTCACTTCCACTCACTTTATGGCCTTATGAATATTCTTTACTAATTTGCCCTGTCATTCTTCAGCTTCATGCTATTTCTTTCTATTTTGCTAGGCACTGTTAGTTGTTTTCTGTGGGAAGGTCAAAATGCCCACGTCACCGTCACCACTCTCTGAGTGGAATTTGGTGTTCTCCAGGTAACACTTGGAATCGTACCAACGCTAGTTTCTCTTATAACGCATTTCCCCTTTCCTTCATGGCAGCTACTGGCACAAGAACTCAAAGTAGATTTCTTTCCAGTCTTCTATAGAAAATCTCTACTGGCTGTGCAAACTCCGTCAGTGTGTTTTTGTTTTGTTTGGTGCTGGGGAATGAATCCAGGGTCTCATGCATGCTAGGAACGCAGAGTATTGCTGAGCTACATCCCCAGTCCAGCTCCCCTCCCCAGTGTCTTACCAATCACAAAAAAAGAAGGGACAGATGTTTTCATTAATATGCACAACCTAGGGAGTAGTGGGGACACAAAAGGGACTCCAATGACAGCAGAGAACCCTCAGTGGTGCAAGGGAAGGGGTACAAGGGAAGGGGAAGGGCAAGAAAGAAGTGAATCTATGGAATTACTATCATAAACAATGTGTACATATGAGATTATACCAACATCATTCTCAGTGCTACATATGGGGGGGGGAGGTGGGGGGAGGGACACCAAGAGCTGTGTGCATGTATGTTAACACCAAACTGAAAATAAAAAAAATTAAAAAAGAGGTTTTTAACCTAACACAGCTATTTAAACCCAACACAAAACTCTAGTTTCCAGGATGAACACAGGTTCCCTGTAGTGAAACTAGCAAAAGTGCACTGTGATATTTCCCAATATCTCCACCAGTATCTTTGTGACCAGGTATAATTATTGGACAGGGCAGGATGATCTGACACAGGACAATGTGCCACCTGACACGGGACAACATGTTCCTTTAAAGTAGGAGAATCTTTGTTGATCTTAACCATTTCAGTTTCTAGTCATCTGCTGGTTGCTAAAAAAAATATACTCCATAATTATATTTAAACTTAAAATTAGATATATTAGAACAAAAGCACCCTCCTTGCATCCCTATGTAGGCATATTCACACAAGTTTCTCATCCAGGCTGTAGATTCAATGCAGCTGACCAGGGCAAAACTATGAACAATGCAACACTTGTTTTTAGGACTCATTCTGCACTTGAATGTGACCTTTTCTAGCGAGGTATCTGTTATTCTCTTTAAAATCAAGAAAAGCGTGACAAAAAAAAAATGGGGTGATTCTACTCCTGATCTTTTTTTTTTTTTAAATATTTTCTGGGCTAGCCCTGACTTTCCCATTGTGGGCATAATTTAAATTCAGATGTTCACATGATTTCACTCAACTAAAATACCATTTTGGCATGAGCACAGGTGAGATCAATTCAAGGTCTAAATTTTCACATTATTCAAACAGCAGACATGAGTTTGTATTTGCTTCTTGGTGCTGCTATAACAGATTGCCATGAAGTAAGTGGCTTCAAATAGTACCAATGTACCTTCCTGCAGTTCTAGAGGCCAGAGTTTTCAAATAAATCTTACAGTCAAAATAAGGGTTACCATTGCAATAGTTTCTTCTGTTAGAAAGCTCTATGGAGAGAATCTGTGCATTTACCTTTTTAGTTTCTAGCGGTCATCTGTCATCCTTGGCTTGTGACCTCTTCCGTATCTTCAACACATTACTCTAAACTCTGCTCCCATCACCTTCTTGCCTTATCCTCTGACTCTGACTCCTCCCGCCTCCCTCTTATAAGAACTGTTGTGATTGCATTCAATTCACCTGGAATACCCTCCTTGAGATTCTGAATCTAAATCACATCAGAAAAGTACCTTTTGTCACTTACAGTAACACACTCAACGTCTGGGGATTATAACATGGACATCTTTGGGGAAGGATGGAAATTACTCACCCCATGTTGTGCAACCAACCAAAGCTGGGAAGTTGTGAGATCCATCTGGTCCATCTGAAGAAGAAGCAGGGAGCCAAGAGCAGGTGAGGCATGGCATTGTTCCAACGACAGCAGAGTAAAATAGGAGGCCAAGGCTTCCAGTACCTAGTGGCAGCCAACCGGGTACATGGGGCTCCACATGGAGACCCCCCATAGCACATCCACCTATCTGTGTGTCCTCATGTCCATCTGTCCATGTGTCCATGCACATCCACACACTGGACTGTCTCAGTCCATTTTATATAGCAAATAAAAAAAAAAAAGTGGCAACTAGCCATGGCACAGAGTTACATAAGACAAAATGACGTCCTTAAGGACATGCTTAGCTGTTCCTCACACAACAGTGCCCTTTACCAAAAGGAGGTAGGAAGTCTAACACACACCATGTTTTGTCTGTCCCCACACCCCACCACAGTTTAATGTTGAATGTCCCCTGTATTCTCTAATTTCATCTCCCTGTGCCATTTACAAGGCTGCTGTCTCCTAACTTTGAGCCTAAGGTCTTTCTTGCTAGTCCACTTAGGCTTTCGAATGAGCTATGGATCTTCACCGTCAGTAATTTCATAGTTATTCCTAACATCTCATACTCCAAATAATGAGTCTTCCATCAGATTTTGGATTTCTGAAGTTTTATTCTTTAAATTCTATAGTTTGAAAGTCAGTTTATTGGCTAATTACTCACTGCGAATGCAAATTTAAATTGTTACACACATATATATCACCCTGTTTAATATGAACATGTTTTTAAGAACAAGTAATACATTTATGAATGTATCACAATTTATCTTCACCTTCCTTTGTTGATGAACATGCTGATAATACAATAGGTTTTATTCTTCTCTTATGTACTATCTCATAGGTACTATCTCATAGGTACTATCCCTCTAGAAAATAATAGAAATACTTCTCATTCATAATGCCTGAGATATGACTACCTTCAATGCCGGAAAGTAAATAGATGATATAAAGAGTGATGTTGAGGGTGCATTATGTGTTCGGTGTTTATGTATGTTTCTGTGGGTGTTGCCTGTGTTCATAATATTAACAAGATAATAAAAGACGACATTTTAAAGCTTTACACTGTGGTGTCATATTTCTTCCTAACAACAGCCCTATGAGGTGGATACTGTGAGCCTCGTTTCTGTAATTAGCAGGAGCCTAGAAAGCATTCAACCCTATATCCAACTGATACCAGTCAATGTGATAGAAAATGGTGTCATGACAATGAATTCACAGGGAAAATAATTTTGAACATTAGGCTTCTGCAAACGGGCTTCAATCTCAGTCTCCAGGTAAAGGTGAGGCCACAGAAAGTTCTATGCCAGCCCCGTACATGGTGGGCCTGATGACAATACCGAGAACCTGACCTCAGTTCTGGTAATGGTCATGCCTTTACACTGGTAAAAGGGTTAGGAAAGAGTTAGAACAGGTATTTACAAACCATTTCTCTTCCTGACAGCTTTGAAAGGACTGCCCTTTCAGGCAGAGGATATGTTTTGACACTTGTTAATCTTCTAAGCATCATTTTTGAAATGTTAGGTACACTTGAGGTACTGAGACTACATGTTTTCACCTAGAAATGCTTCACTTTTTAAAAAAATACTTCATTAAATCAGTAATTTATACAGAAAGAAAAGAAAGCCTTCCTTAACCAAGTTTTTCTGTAGTTATAAAATGTGGTTGATTCTGACACCTAAACTGTAAAATTCTAAGAAGAAATTCACCTTAACATGGAATACCCATTAGAAAGATGTATCCAAGTAAGAAAATACAGACATGGAAGTTTTTTAAAGGTATAAAGAAAAGAGAGGTAGAAGGTAACAGTGAGGAACAGTATGAAAAACAAAAAAAAGAGGTGAGGAATACGGAGAGGTTGGCCTTATAATCCACATCGAAGGGCTAGAACTTCAGTTCTTAAGACTATGAGAAGTTAACAAAGACTTTCGAAGCAAATCATGCCAAGATTGATGGTCACTGTCCCAAAATCTCAGGGTTTTTTCAGGAAATTCAAGATGACTACATTCCCCGACCTCTCCTGCAGTTAGATGGGGTCAAATGAGCTTCTGGTCAAGGTAGTATGAATGGGAAAATTGCTTAAGCCTGCCCTTAAAATCGTCCTGGACATCCCTACTTCACTCCCTTCCACTTCTGCTCTGACCCCAAAGACGTGCCAGGCTGACAAATTAGAAAGGAAAAAAAATATTACTGGGATACAATGGAGAACTATCAAAGATACATAAGAACTATGCCTGAGTCTTACATGACCAAGAAATATACCCTTTTGTTTTGAGCTTTGAGATACTGGTTTTGTTTGTTGTAACAGCCAGCATTACTTGTCCTGACCAAAATCGTAGATGGGCAGCATGAGGGCAGATTAAAACAGGTAAACTGAGTAGAACTTGAGGATTGAGATTGATGTAAAGCTCAACACCTGCTCCCTCACATCACCAGGGACTTGGAAACATAGCAACAGCACTCCTGAGAGAGAATACTGAGCATAAAGCAGCCCTGGGGAGTTTGGAAGGCTCCTTTTAAGATCTGGTCTCCTCTCTTTCACTGTGTTCTTCGCATTTGGAATTTATTTTTGTGATTATTTCATAACATGATTTTTAAACTGTAAAGCTTCATGAAAGCAGAAACTTTTATCTGGTTTTACTTGACAGTCCATCCTTATTACTAAGCCATTCTTGACACAAAGTAGACTTGCAACAAGTACTTGCAGAATAAATGAATGAAACCATGGATAATGTGACACTCAGGCATTTGGACATCTAAATTTCAAGGAAGCCATTTGACTTGAGAAGTCAAACTTAGAGCTCTTCAGCCTGGAGCTGGTGGATGAAATCCTGAGTGTGGATGGAATTGTCCTGAGTGGAAAACGAGGAATTAAGAAACAAAAGTGAGCCAAGGAGAATACATGCGGTAAAGGAGGGCTTTAGTAATTTCATGGTAGAGGACTTCTTCACAGGCTAAGAAGGAAATGGTTAGAAAAGGACTGAAGGACTCAGAAAACAGGAAGACTGTGTAACCCAATATGAGCAAGGGAAGGAAGAGCACCTGTGGATAGACTGGTTTGAACAAAAAGGAGCAATTAAAGAAGCAAGGAATTAAAGGTCATGTGGTTACAGGTGCATTTGTAGGTGATGGAATTCACTTGAAAGAGATTTTATTGATGAGAAGTGTATGGATAGGGTCAGCTCTTTAAGAGAATTGGGAAGATTTGGAAAATTTGTTAAGAAAAAAAAACTGACAGGGAGATAGAGAAAAATAAGAGGATTCTGGACAGTGCTCTTCAGGGCAGCACTTGGGGTAGGGACTATGAATTTGTGGGTCATAAAAATGGGAAGGCCACATGTAAGATTCTAAACTCAGTACATGGGAGGCTGAGACAGGAGGGTTGCAAGTTTGAAGCCAGCCTCAGCAACTTAGTGAGACCCTATCTCAAAATAAAAAATAAATAGGGCTGTGGTCATAGCTTAGTGGTGGTGTACCTCAGGGTCCAATCCCAAGTACTGCAAAAATTTTTTTTCATTCATTTAGCAAATATTTGTTCAGTACCTTCCATTCTAAAGCACCGTGCTAGTGTAAGGATCAAAGTGTGTTAATGGTGCTAGTGCTTCGTATTTATTGTGGCTAAGGCACAATCAGTCACTCCAGTAAAAACAAAACAACGTATTAGTCGGTGGCAGGTAGACAAAAATTATTGGCTGGGTGAAATTTTCCCTCTTCAGCCTGTTGTTTTATTATAGTGGTACACACAGGTTCCCCTGCTTTATTTCTCAAGTTAAAGCATTTAATGTGTACTCTGACTGACCTTCATTAAATAAATCACAGTGAGTCTGACAGAGTCTGTGAGAGAACCTACCTACTTCTCTGTCTTCCTGTGGCCCTACTTCTCCTGGAAGCAGAATTCTCTTTTTTCCCATGCTCTTTCTTTTATGGACTAATCTCCATGTAAATAGGTTGATAAATATGTTAATTTAAAGCTGGGAATGCCAGGAAATAGAGATGCTGCTAGTATGCTTGCCTGTATGATTGAGCAGAGCGTTGCGGTTGGTGCTCTGGAGCCATCAAATTAGACCCCAGTACATATATAAGGGGTTGCTACCTGGTCATAATAGTTAAGTTAGCTTATTGTTTAACCTGGCTCCCCAAACTGGAAATCGCAGCATGAAGATGTTAAAGACTTGGTCAAATTTGTTGGCTAGTCAGAAAAAGACTGAGAATCCATGCCTTATTTACAATTAGTGTCCACTGGTCATAATAATCCAGATGATATTTATTTCCCATTGTATCCCAGAATATTATTGTCTTAATTTTATCAAAGTAGTTTGGTCGGTTTTAAAAGGTGCAAGGATTTTTTTTTTCAGAACATCAATGCCACACAGCATTGCAGAAAGAGTGTTATGCAAATAGTTCACTGTTAACCTAATTTTCTATATTATTGAGTGTTGTTTTGAGAATGTTAAATGGAATTCCATGTTAAGATGTGCAATTTGTGAGGTGGCTGTGGGGGAAATTATTGAAATTCGGTGGTGATTCTGGCCCCACATACCTTCCCTGTCTGCTCCATTAGTGAACAACTTGAATGACCTCTGAATTATTCCAGTGAAATAGCAGAATGGTAATAACAGTCAATTAAACTAATTTCTAAATTCACCTACTTGCTTTTACCAAGGTCATCCAACCAAACAAGATTTCAGAAAAATTAATATTCTGTCTCCTTTTTATTAAATCATCTCCAATGGGCTTAGGAAAAAGAAGTGTTGAATGCCAATCTGGTTTTATCTTTTAAATCCTCCTAGTCTACTTAACTGAATCCCCTTTTAGGCTTATTTATAAAGTGACAGTCTTCAGAAACCCATATTATGCAGGAAAGAGCGGGAGACTTAAAACCTATAGTTGATATGATGTTTATCTCTTCAGCACCAAATGGTTATTTACACTCTTGCTTTGTTGGCTTTCTTGCCTTGAAAGTTATTTCTATGTCGCCCCTTGACATCGCTGTATCTGTATAACTAGGGCTGTCATATAGGGGATGGAAAAAAAGCTCTGGAACACATGCCTCCCTGCATTCCCTATTAATCTTACATTTAATTATTGAAGCTTACACCACTGTAAGTTGAGTTGAATTTTAAAGCATATTTGCATTTTAAAATATTAATATGTAATTTCTGTGCACATTACATAGATTCCACCTCCTACAGATCTATCTTTTGAATCCACATATTTCTCTGAATCCTTTAACCTAGCCCAGGCCACCATTGTCTCTTTTTTTTTTTTTTTCGGTACTGGGGATTGAACGCAGGGGCGTTCTACCTCCGCGCTATACCCCCGGCCCTATTTTTTATACTTTATTTTGAAACCGGGTCTCACGAAGTTGCGGAGGGCCTCACTAAGGGGAGAGAGAGAGAGAGAGAGAGCGAGCAAGCTGAGGCTGGCCGCGAACCTGGATCCTCCGGACTCCGCCTCCCAAAGTACTGGGATTACAAGCGTGCGCCACCACGCCCGGCTTCACCATTGTCTCTTAATTTGTCACAACAACCTTTCACTTGGGCCCTTTTCTCCTTGAGGTTTGTAAAACTAGTCCAATTCACAGAATCCAGGAGCAGCGTGGTAGTTACCAGGAGCTGGCAATAGGGGGCGCTTCAGTTAAGCAATATGAGTAAGTTCTGGAAACCTTCCATGCCGCACTGTGCCCACTGTTAATTCTGTATTCTACCCTTAAGAGTTTGTTCAGAGTAGATCTCTCGGTAAGTGCTCTTAAATTAAAAATATTTTAAATTCATCATTCATTCAACAAACTCTTTGCTTGCCCAATATATGTCAAGCACTCACTGAACAGCAGGCAGTAAACAGATTTTTTTTTTAACTTTCCTCTAAGATCTTCCAGGGCAAGCTTTCTGCACTACAAATCCATTTCTATCACTCTCTCCTTTAATATATTTCAATGGTTTCTTGACTCACTGATAATAAATTCAGAATGTGTTAACAGAGTTTGAGGGGCGCTTCACGAGCCGGTTCCTCGTTGCCTCTCCTTTAATCTCCTTTCATCAGACATGTTTCCTAGTGGCAAACAACAAAAACTGATGTTAGCTGAAGTTCTAGAAGAGTTTATTGATAGGACACAAGATAACTCCTAAAATTGTCAGTGCATTGGAGAAGCAGTCATGAGGTTTAGCTTCCAGGAACAATAATCCCAAATCTCGCTGATGAATTGTTCTGATGTAGAAATCCCTGACACCATCAAGCACCAGATCTCAATTGTTCTGTTGCCACATCAGTCTCACTATTTCAATCCTGTGGCCATTTCCAAGACCACGCTGGATACAACTGAGAGAAACAGACACAAAGCCAGAGCCAGACGATTCCCTCGGCATGGACGTCTCTGATTGGTGGAGCTTAGGCCACCTGCCCGTGCCTTAGATGGAAGGACTTGGAATACCAGTATCTACAGTTTCCCCCTCCCCAGACTCAGAGTGAGGGGGAAGTTCCTAAAGATGAAAACAGACTTCAGATGGTAGATGAAAAATATAAGCTACAGTCACCCAGAACATCTTCTAGATTTTTCGGTAGGATCTCGCAATCATCTCCAGGCCTATTTGTTCTGGACCTCTCTTTTCTTGATTAACTTCTACCAGTGTATGGGAATCTGTTTCAAAGATCAGTCTCTGTAGAAAGTCTTCTCTGACTTTCTCTAGACCCAGAGGTTGACAAACTAAGGTCCATAGACAAATCTGGCCTGCTGCTGTGTGTGTGTGTGTGTGTGTGT
>PVJS01006922.1:0-26063 GCA_004027185.1 Glis glis
GTCTAAGAGCTGGAGTCTTAGGATCGGAGCAACCACTAATTCAGTCCCAGTCCAAGACGTGAAGATCAGGAAGCTCTTCGGAGAAACGATGGTGAAGTTTCAGTTCCAAGAGCTGGAGGCCGAGAAGATCAAGAAGCTCTTCAGAGAAAGGCGAAGCCGGCGGCTGACGATCTCAGGCGAGAGCAGATGCGTTTTCCTCAGAAAGAGTCGCGCGCACTCTACGCGGCTTCTCCCTCTTTATCTAAATCCACACCTATCAGAATCCTGCTGCCTACATTCAGGGCAGGGCTTTCTCTTTAATCTGCTGTTACACACCCAAAATCACATAATCTTGGGTGTGTCATGATCAGGTCAAGTTGACAACCTAGATTAACTATCACAGCTTTGGATACCAGTCCCTTATCAGATACCTGTTTTGCACACATTCCCTCCCAGTCTGTGGCTTGGGTTTTCATTCTCCTAACCATCTCATCTTTTCTTTTTTTCTAGTGAAAGTGTTAGGAGTGTAAAGTATGCAAATAATTGAAAAGGAAAGAAAGGAGGTTATAAGAAGTGGCGCCGAGGTTTGGAATTAGATTAACTTTAATTTCCTTTGAGAGATATGAGGGAGGAAATGCAATTCTTTCTTCATCTTAATTTTAATATTTTTTTCTATTGGAAAGGGCCATCCCTCAAAGGGGCCACCAACCAGTCTGCAGCCTCGATGGCGCTGCACGTCTACTGTAAAACTAATCCTATTCTGTGTATCTGTGAGTGTGCACGTCTTTCTACCTAGAGGGATCTTCCAGAGAGCGGGCAAAGACTCTCTTGATCCCTCACTCTTCCCCGTAGCGCCTGCTCTGTAGGTTGGTGTTTAATAGGCAAGTGTGGCATATTGAAAGGAGAACTTTAACAAGAGTTGAACCCAAAGTATAATCTTCCCTCTGTGCCTCCTCCTCCCTCCAGCTTCCCTGCACTGAGCTGAGAGTAGCTTCAAAGCGGAGCATCCCCGTGGACATCTGGCCTCCCTCTCAGCACCCCCAGTCTCCCAGTTCTCCAGGTCAGCTCATTCTCTGGGGTCGCATCCCCTTTGCCCCTCCCTCAGCAAGTGTAATTGTTTCTCATTTGGACTCCCTGAAGCCCATCATTCCACACAGAAACCAGAGAACTAGAATCAAAGGAAACCAGGGTTTGAATCCAAAGGAACAAAAGAAACAGAAAATCAAACTAGCATACAAAACAGTTGGAAACCTGAAAGGATGAAGAGGCAAGGGGTGCAGAAGTATTTGTGTTTATATATAAAGTACATTCGCATTTGGAGGAAGTCAATGCATTTGGAATAAAAAAAAATTCCAATCTTAATCAAAATCTATGCCCTTGAGCCAGGTACTCTCTCAGATCTCAAATCCAGCATCATAGAAAGGGTGAACTGGCCATTCTGACTTCCAGAGGCCTTCCATATCTTATCTTTTCAGAACCGCAGCAATTTCTGTTCTTTCTGGAAGGCGATTGCTTCATGTTTAAAAAAGAACCCCCAATACTTTTTGTTGTTGTTGTTGTTCTTATGCAATTTCTGAAGTTGCCACTAGATGGTGGAATGAGACCACGATGGTTCCATGTCAGGCAGCGCTACAGATCTGTATGCAGCCTGGGAAGCAGCAAGCTAGCAAGCCATCTCCTGCAGGCATCTGATTAATAATAGGGCTGTAATTATCTTTACACAATCCTGATTGCAGCTCCGATGTAGCCTAGCTGTTAAATTAAACTGCACAAATAAATATGCTAGGTAACTCAGACTCCCCAGCAGTCCCCACTCTGGGGGGCTTCCGGACTTATTAACATATCAAAACACAAACTCAGCCCTCTCAGCTCCCTTCATTTTCATAACAAAAGGGACCCCCTTTCATCTCCCCAGCAACCCAATCTGTATTTAAATAGCTCTGTGAAGACTGATAACATTATTACTTTATTTCCCCAGTCTAACCCTGGGGATATCTCCAATCTGTTTCCTCTGGAAAGGGGATGGATGTGTTTTATTAGGAAGATAAATTGCCCTCCACCCTAGCTGCTTTAAGCTTGCTGCTGGGTGTAGGTGGGGAGGTAGGCCTGCAGGATGCCTCTCCTGGAGACCCCAGAAAGCACAGATCAGCCCTGTTGCTTCCTAGACCAATCAATGTCTGATCTCTCAAGGATCAAAGTGAAGCAAATGACAAAAAATAAAAGACTAAAAGCAAACAAAATCTGGCATCCAAATGAACTCCACAAAGGGTTGGGGTCACAGGTACTGGCTGGAGTTGCAAACTGTAGGGTGCTGAGTGCTAAGTCATTTTGGAGTTATTAACTTCATGCTCTGGGCATGGAGACATCTTAGGAGTTAGATGTTTCTAAAAAGCACCTCCCCTGGGCTCTAGGGGCTACAGAATGTACTTAATTTATTTTGCAAAATGTCCTGGGCACTAGCACATCTGAGAAGAGCATTCATGCATCCATTGTTTTCACCAGGCCCTTAGACAGTAAGAACCTATCCCCTCCATTCCCTTGTCATCTGTTCATTTAAGGATGAGGAACAAAAGTCCAGGAAAAAGGGGGGGGTTGCCCAGCAGCACAGAGAGAGTCCTCAGAAGAGTAGGACAAGCACGCTCTGGGTCTCCTAACTTCACCACCTCTGATTGTGATAACATGCCCTAAAAGTAATTTTTTAGCCTCATTTTCTACCCTAATACTAAGGATTTCCTGCCTTTTGGCCACATAGCTATGCTAATGACTCCCTGACCTTTGGCCAACAAAGCCGTTGAAACTGGTTCTTGCCCCTGGAAAAAGCTCGCTCAGCTCACGCCCCTAGACCTACCCCCTTGATATGATTACTTTTAGTCTTCCTGTTGTTAATTTCCAGTTTCATTCTGTTGTGATCTGAGAAGATACAAGGAACTATATCACATCTTTTGAACTTGCTGGTACTTGCTTTGTGACCCAGTATGTGGTCTATTTGGGAGAATGTTCCATGGGCAGATGAGAAAAATGTGTATTCAGGTGTTGCTGGTTGAAATAATTTGTATGTGTCTATTAGAACCATCTGGTCTATGGTTTTCGTTAGGTCTGAACAATCTTTATTCATCTTTTGTCTGGAGGATCGATCTAGTGGCGTGAGTGGTGTGTTGAAGTCTCCCAATATTATTGTATTTGGGTCTATTTGGGACCTGATGTCCCGAAGACTTTGTTTTATGAATGTGGGTGCGCCCACATTTGGGGCATAGATGTTTACTATTATTTGATCTTCTTGTTGGATTGTTCCTTTTATTAGTAAGAAGTGACCTGCTTTGTCTCTTCTGATGTGTTTTAGCTTAAAGTCTGTTTTGTCAGATATAAGTGTTGCTACCCCTGCTTGTTTTCAATTTCCGTTTGCATGGTATATCTTTTTCCATCCTTTTACCTTTAGCGTATGAGTATCTTTGGCTAGAAGGTGAGTTTCTTGCAAGCAGCATATAGTTGGGTTATTCTTTTTAATCCACATTGCCAGTCTATGCCTTTTAATTGGGGAGTTGAGTCCTTTGACATTCAATGTTATTATTGAGATATGATTTTTGTTTCCTGTCATTTTGAGTTCTATTTTCTGTTTGTTGTAGTGACAAATCTCCTTGTTTAGTTGCCTACCTGGTGGAGTTCACCTCTCCTGCGGTTCTGAAAATTGCTTGTTTTTCCTTCTTTGTGACTTATTTCTTTTAGGATTTTCTCCAGTGTTGGCCTGGTCCTCATGAATTCTTTAAGTGTTTGTTTATCATGGAACATTTTTATTTCTCCATCAATTTTAAGTGATAGCTTTGCTGGATATATCAGTCATGGTTGGAAGTTGTTTTCTTCCAGGGTCCGGAGTACTTCATACCAATCCCTCCTGGCATTCCTGACTTGGGTTGAGAAGTCTGGGGTGATTTTTATTGTTTTGCCCATGTATGTCACCCATTCTTTTGCTCTTGCTGCTTTTAGGATTCTTTCTTTGGCCTCTACATTCGACATTTTAATTATTATGTGGTGAGGGGAGGTCCTTCTTTGGTCCTGTATTAATGGTGTTCTATATGTCTTTTGTATGTGAATGTCCAAATCCTTTTCTATGTTCAGATAATTCTCTGAAATTATTTCTTGGAAGTGGTTTCTTATACCCTTGGTCTGTGTTTCTAATCCTTCTTCGATGCCTTTTATCCTTAGATTAGGACGTCTTGCATTGTTCTGTATTTCTTGAATGGCCAGGGTGTGTTGTTGTAATATCTTCTGTATATCGTTGACTGTGTTTTCAGTTTTGAATGAACTGTCTTCCAGGAGTAATACCCTGTTTGCCATGTGGTCAAGCCTACTAGAGTTGGTTTCTATTGCAGTCTTTAATTCGTTTATTGACTCCTTCATTTCGTTCAGTGTTTCTTTCTGATTCTTTCTTAGAGCCTCAACTTCCTCCTTCATCTCCTCTACACTTTCTTTGAGGCCTGTCACCATTCTGAAGATTAAAATTCTGAATTCTCCGTCTTGCATTTCCTGTAGGTCAGTATCAATAATCTCACTTGATGCATTGTGTTTCTTGTTTCTTCATTCTTCCTCATTCTCGTATTTTCGGTGTTTTCAATTTTCTGTTTCTGTTGCCTCTGCATCATCTTCCTTTCTATGTATAAGACCTCGTGATGGTCCCTGTAGCCCCAATTGGGTCAGTGCGCTGCAGGCTGTAGTTCCCTCCCATCTGGTTAACCGGGGGGCTGTGTATGGGGGGGCACGCAGGTTCAGGAGCTCAGGTGTTGACACGTGAGGTGCGCTTCAAGGCGCAGTGTTGGATGTGGGCTCTGAGGCGCGGGTGACAGTGCCGGATATGCCCGGTCTCTGAGGCGCGGGTACTGAGGGTCGCCCAGGCTCCACGGGGTACACATGTGCTCCAGGTCTCGGTAGGCATCACCGGAGGTTGCCCAGGTTCTGATGCACATGCTGAATTTTTCACATGGGCCCGAAGGTGGTGTGGACTCCGGGTATCAGGTGCCTGAGGGTGCACGGGCGCTGAGGCATGGTGCAAAGGATTGCACGCGGACCCTAGTGAGGTGCACGGGCTCCTGGGCCTCTGGTGGTGGCGCCAGAGACTGCCTTGGCTCTGAGGCAGCGTGGAGGGTTGCGTGGATCTCAGTTGGTGGCACCGGAGTGTAGCTGGGCTTTGAAGTGCAGCGCAGAGGCTCCCACACAGGTGAGAGAGGTGCAGGTTCTGGGTCATGGGTAGCAGCACCAGAGGGCGTGGGGGTCCAAGTTGGGGCTTGGAGGGCTGCCTGGGTCTCAGGTAGCGGCGTTGGAGTCCGAGGTGGAGCGCAGAGGCCTCCCGGGTCACACGGGATTGTCTATCTGTCTTAGGTGGAGCACAGGGGGCCGTCCGGTCACCTGGGATAGCGCCGCTGGTCTAGGTGGGGCACAGGGGATTGCCCTTGTCACAAGGGATGGCGTGGCTGGTCTAGGTGGAGCGCAGGGGGCCGCCTGGATCTTGGCTGGCTTGGGGTTCCGATGCTAGGTGTTGGGGATCACGTGGGCTCCTAGCGCGGTGGCAGGGAGGTGCGTGACTGTGGCGGGAGGTCGCGCTAGGGAAGTCTTTGAAGGATTTTCACGATCTGCTGTTGGGATGGCCCCACCACTCACAGAACTCTGCTCTGGTTTCTCCTCCCAATTTGCTGGTGGTGCCGGGGAGCTATTAGCACCAGCTGTAGGGTCGGGGTAAGATGGCTGCTTGCCAATCCTGCCAACACAGGATTGCAACTTTCTGTGGGAATCTGTAGCTGGTAGGCTCTGTGTGTAGTCATACTCGGGTTGCTGGATTTGGGGTTTTGGTTCTTCGGAGGTAGAATGCCCCTGGGTTCAATCCCCGGTACCGCAAAAAAAAAAAAAAGTTTATTTGATTGGGTGTGGTGGCACACACCTGTAATCCCAGTATTTGGGAGGCTGAGACAGGAGGATCGGCAGGTTCAAGGCCAGCCTCAGCAACTTAGCAACTTAGCGAGATAGTAATTGAGTGAAGCTCAAAGGCCAACTGTCCCTGGGTTCATTGCCCAGTACCAAAACAAAACAAAACAAAACAAAACAAAAAGAACAGTTTATTTGGCTCATGGTTCTGAAGGCTGGGAAGCCCAAGGGTATGGCACCAACATCTGGGGAAGGCTGTCATATTGCGTCATAAAGTGGATGAAACAGGGAGAGCGAGTGAGTGAGTGTAGAAGTAGCAAAACACAGGGAGCTTCGCCATCTGACAACCTTCTCTCACACTGTCACCAGGACCCCAGCCAGAGTCTCACCTCTGGGGTCTTAACTGAACAGAGTCCACTGCCCACCTCATCCAGAGTTTAGTTAACAAAACGATGGTAAAGCAAGAAATAAATTTATTCTCCATTTAGCCCAAACCAGGAAGACAGCTAGCCTAGAAATCTGTCTTCCCTGTATAGACAACAGCTTTAGGACTATATAGAGGAAGAACAAAAGCAGAGAGCTGGGGGTGTGCAGATGCATGTGCATGATTGGGCAGGCTGTGGGGCCTCTAAGCTGAGGTATATCGCAGCAGCTCTGGTTCTCAGGTTTGACCGGAGTCCTCCCGGCCATCCTCTTGGCTCCAGGACTCCGGGGACAGTTTTCCTTCAGCTTCTGTTCTCAGTATGAGATGGTCATCTGTAGGTAGCTGGGATGGAGAAATTACTTGAACAGGTTAGAGGAAGGGAGTTGTTGGGACAATGGCTGGGCATTTAAATTTTTTTTTCAAGTTTTAAAGGAGCCCCTGTAACAGCATGTGGTAACTATTTTAGCCCCAAGTCAAGGAGAACTCATGCCCTTGAGAATTAACCCCTCTTAACAACATCTCCAAAAGGTCCCATCTCCCAATACCACCACAATGATAATTAAATTTCAACATGAGTTTTAAGGGGGCAAACCATATTTGAACCCTAGCAGCAGAGTTGGCCATAAGATGGGTTTAGATGCTGTGATAGGCCCTGGTTAATCATCTCCTCCCTCAAGTAACCAGTGGTCCATCCATTAACAACTCTGTGAGTTGTGGGAGGGAGCCATGGAGATGGGGGAGGAAATCCCTGAGCATGGTCCAGGTGGGAGCAGCCAGTTCACAGTGTATGCTTGGGAACTGGTATTTCTGTCAGGCCCCCAGGAATGGCGAGGAGAAAAGGGGGCTTACCTAGTAAAGACACCCTCTCCCATGATCATTATAATAGGCCCCTCTTCCAGTCTTCCTCTTTTTTTTTTTTTTTGCGGTACCAGGGATTGAACGCAGGGGTGATCTACCTCCGCGCTATGCCCCCGGCCCTATTTTTTATACTTTATTTATTTATTTATTTTTTTTTTTTTTTTGCGGTACCGGGGATTGAACGCAGCGGCATTCTACCTCCGCGCTACGCCCCCGGCCCTATTTTTTATACTTTATTTTGAAACCGGGTCTCATGAAGTTGCGGAGGGCCTCACTAAGTAGAGAGAGAGAGAGAGACAGACAGAGAGGGAGAGAGAGCGAGATAGCTGAGGCTGGCCGCGAACCCAGATCCTCCGGTCTCCACCTCCCAAAGTACTGGGATTACAAGCATGCGCCACCACGCCTGGCCTCAGTCTTCCTCTTGATGTCTTGTGTTCCATGGAATGAATGCCTCTCCTTTCCACTCTCTGCAGAAGAAGTGGATTTGACTACGCAATGGTGAAGTTTTGGGGGGAAGGAGGATAGCTCATCTTGAGAAAGAAAGGGGTTCTGTTTTCCTGGGAGGGGTGTGGAGAGCAGGCTATGCCCTACTCTGCGTTCCTTGGCGATGTATAGAACAGCAGTGTCCAGGCTGTGCCTAGCTCTGAGCTACTTCATTTTTGTGAAGCAGTTGTTTGTCATGAGTTACTCCATTCTGCACACAAGGGCCAGAGTAGAATGAGTCTACGTCTTGTTTGTACAAGTAAACAGCCGCCATCTGCCCAGCACAGCCACCAGGCCCAAACTGATGAATAAATTAAGTGTGCTAATAAAAATGACCACCTGTAAGCTTATCAAGTTAAATTGGTAGCACATGGATGCTTGGATGTATCAACCCCATACCAGAAAAAACAGACCCACGAGCCTATCAACACACCAGACCACAGAAGGAAGCAGCCCCCTCACCTGAGACTAGTAAAAGGAGGAGTACCCCAAGACTGGTTACAGTGGCACCCTGACCCTGTCACCTGGTCTCACTCATCACAGGACCTGCCCAAGATAATTGCCACAGCGACCAACCTCCGATGCCCTGTCCCTGAGTGACAGCTTGGTGCCATTTCTCCTGCCCGTGGTGATGACACGAAGCTCACTTCAAGCTGACACTCTGAAACGGCCGTCCCTCCAGACCCTGGTCTAGAATAAGTTCCACGTTCTGAGGGCTCTGCGCCCTGAACAACTTCTTCAGCTTCATAATCTTGTCTGACTACATGCAATAGCTCTTGCATTTGTCTCTGCTCTCTGCCATTGCTCTCACTGCAGGCTCCTGCACCACTGTGGCCCACTTAACCCTTTCTTAACACACACACACACACACACATGCACACACGTGTACACACTTAAGCCTTTCTATAACACACACAGTGTATATAGTATATAGTGCATAGATAGACAAACACACACACACACGCATACACACTTAAGCCTTTCTATAACACATGCACACAGTGTATATAGTGTATAGTGCATAGATAGACACATAGTGTAATGCGTGACTTGGCATTATAGATATTAGCAATCATGCATGGACGGAAACAACGTGTGATTGCCCGGCCTATGACTCCCGGGTGACCCACAAGTGCTCAGTGAATGGCAATCCTTGAGTGATGGTATAGCTTGTGATTTTGCTGTTATTCAATAAGTTCTGACCTTGTGGGAAGATACAAACATGACTGGTCTCTATTGATGGCATATCTCACTCACGACAAGGGGAAAAGATGGGGAACCGCAGAAAGGCTTCCCCAGGAGGAAGAATCACCCCTCCTTGTGGAGTCTCAGACTTCGGGAGCATGCTTCACTTTGGAGCCCAACTCAGGTCTCTCTTGGGTCACAGTCATGAGCCTTCCCTTCCCACTCACCAGCTGAGAAGGCAAAGGAAGGAGCAGGAACCCCGGGAGCCAATGTACTCCCTCTTCCCCTCTAGAGAGGGCATCCGATACCCAGGCTCAGCCCAGAGCACTGCTGCTGCCGCTGACCTGTTTTTCCCTGGAAGACAGGGTGGGAAGACATCTGGATGGGCTCCGGGGACTATTGTCACAGAGGGCCCCAGTTCCCTCCCACCCAGCCCCTCTGGGCTCATGCATTTATGCATTTCACAAATATTAATTAAAAGTCTATTGTGTACAGAGTATTACACTAATCACTTAAGAGGCACACAAAGGAAGACAAGGACATAATAAAGCCTCGTGTTTATCATCTTTGAGTCACAGAGCTCTAAGGCAGCTCGGCAATCACAGGCGGCTTCCTCACATGGTCCAGGAGGTGGAAGGCGGAAGGGACCACAGGGCCTTACCTCACCGCTCCATTGTATAGATGGAAAAGAGTGACTGGGAGGGGTAGCATCTTGCCACCCCGAGCCCACCAGGAGGTGTATTAGTGAATTGAGGTCTGGGTTTGTTTTTTTTCTTCCATTATCAGGAAACCTTGCTTTATTTTATTTTATTTTTTTTCGGTACTGGGGATTGAACCCAGGGGCATTCTACCTCCCAGCTACACCCCCAGCCTGATTTCATTTCTTATTTAGAAACAAGGTCTAGATTGCTGAGAGCCCCGCTAAATTGCCAAGGCTGGTTTTGAACCTGCGATCCTCCTGTCTCAGCCTCCCAAGTACTGGGATTACAAGCGTGCACCACCACGCCTGGCTGAAACATCTTATTCCTCAGGATCGTCATTCTCCTGGCAGTACTGTGAGGTAGGACCATCCCATATCATGTCTTCTCTTACAGAGGATCAACCTAAGGCCAGGAGTTTCCAGGAACAGCTCAGGATACTGATAAAGTCCCCGACCCTGAAGAACAGAAGGGTAAAAGGACTTGAATGTGGGGTCAGAGCTTCCAAAACTCCAGATCTGGGAGGTGGGCAGTCTGAGTGGGAGAGACCAAGATAAGCACTCAGAGAAGCTACAGGGGAGGAGGTGGGAAGTTCTGGAGCCAAGGAAGCCGGTGGCTAGTGGGGCAAGGGAGGAGAAGAACTTCCCAAGGAGTCTGGTCCTCAGAATAGTGGGTCTGCAGTCAGACTGAGTTGGATCAAAGCCCAGGTCCCTTGCATTAAAGGTGCATGTCCTCTGGTAAGTCACTTAACTTTTCCTGAGTCACTGGGAGACAGGTACAATTTCCTGGGCTCATCTCTGAAATGGCAATAATATTAGTACCTCCCCCTGAAAGTTACTGAGGGCCCCGTGAGAACACAGTGTGTCTGGCTCCTATTGAATACTCGATAAGCATTGGCTTCTTTCCTTAAAGTCAAAGTGACTTGAAGATTCAGGGATGATGTCAGAGGCTGGCCTCTGGGATCCCAGGGCTGTTTGCTTTCTATATACTTGTGAATTCTCAAATTTCTTTCTGTTATTAATTTCAAATTTCACCTTCTTGTAATCAACACACACACATTTTGGATGATTTCGACCCTATTGACATCTGCACTGCCATTTTAAAAAATCATCCGCCATGTCTGGCCCAAAGTTTTGTTTCCCGACATACTATTGTTAAATTTCTGTTTTCCAGCAGACTGAAATCCCCTTCCCCAAAATGACATCATAGCCAAAACTATATTGTGTTCAAAATATCAACCCCTCCCCTAACGAGCCTTCCCACCACAAACTTTCTACGGTTAAACTGTATAAAACCCTACACTTGAACTAGCCTAGCTGCTACTCTCTTGTTTGCCTGAGGCAGCCTGCCAGGTTCCTGACAATAAACTCTTTTCCTTCATCCTGGGTGTGCGTGGTGTGTCCTGTGCCGACCCCTTTTCAAATCCTTTTAAATTTCTCGAGGCTTCTTTTATGGCCTAGTATATGGTTCACCACAGAGACTGTTTTGTGATAAAACATTGAGAAAAAAATATATATTGTGCTGCTATTATGTGTTCTGTAAGGGTCCGTTGGGCATAACTTATATATTGTATTGTTCAAGTCTTCTATTTCCTTGCTAATCTTCTATTAAGTTCTATCCTTTATTAGAAGTGTGGTATTGAAGTGTCCAGTCATTATAGTTGAATTGTCTTTTCTCTCTCTCTCTCTCTCTCTCTCTCTCTCTCTCTCTCTCTCTTTCTCTCTCTCCCTCCCTCCCTCCCTCTCTCCCTCCATACTGGGGATTGAACCAAGGGTATCTACCCTGAGCTCCACCCCCAGCCCTTTTTATTTTAAAACAGGGTCTCTTTAAGTTGTGGAGGCTGGCCTAGAACCTGTGATGTACCTGTCTCAGTCTCCCAAGTACTGAGATTACAGGCATGCACCACCACACCACACCCAGCTGTCTCTTTCTTCAGTTTGGTCAGATTTGGCTTAAAAAAATCTCAGGGCTCTGTTTTTAACTGAATACATTCTTCTAATTGTCATAACTGTCTGGTATGGTGAACATCTTATCATCATAAAATGATATTTTGCAATGCAACCTTTTTTGTTTTAGTCTACTTTGTCAGATATTTCTATAACGACTCCAGTTTTCTTATGCCTACTGTTTGCATAATACATCTTTTTCTATTCTTTTACTTTCAACACATTTGTGTCGTTAACTATAAAGTGTATCTCCAGTAAGCAGCACATTGGTGGATTTTGTTGTTATTCAGTGTAGAAATCTGTCTTTTAATTGGATTATTGAAAGTATTTATACTTAATGTTATTACTGATATCATGGGAATTAATCTGCCATTTTACGTTTTGTGTTCTGTATATCTTATGTATTTTTATTCTTTTATTCCTCCTCTACAGTTTCCTTTTGCATTAGGTGAATATTTTTTGGTATAACATTTTGAGTTCTTTAAATTTTTTTTTGTCACTGTATTTTTGGCTTATGTTCTTAGTGGTTGCTCTATAGCTTACCATATACAGCTTAGTTTATCAGAATCTACTTCAGATTTATTCAAACTTAATTCTAGTGAAACAAAGAAATGTTTGTTTCTCCTCTATAGTGCTATTGCCTCCACACTCCCTTTTGTGTTGTTGTTATTACACATAAGTATGTTACAAAACAAATAATACATTGCTATAATTATCACTTTATATAGTTTTACATGGATTTAAGTAAGAGGCTGAGGAAAGAATGGAGAATAGATTTGTAGAGTTTGTAGCATTTGCCTTCTTATTTATCACCTCTGGTTCTCTTTACTGTCCCTGTAGATCCAAGTTGCCATCCAGTGTCCTTTCTTAACTCCTACATAAACTTTGTCCCCAATTCACCTCCCACCTTCTTCCCGTGGTTATTGTCAAATCTGTTATGTTGCTGCATATTTATATATTGTGTTTCTATATATGTTTTAAATATATAGAAACATAATGTATTCAAGTTGAATATTCAACAATACAACTTTATACATACTGTGTTACATAACTTATTTTAAATCAGCTAAGAAACATGCATTTGTACTTTATTTCATAATTATGTAGTTTTCTCTCTCTCTCTCTCTCTTTCTCTCTCTCTCTCTGGGTTTCAATTTCCACCTGGGTTTATTTTCAACATTAAGCATACCCTTTGGTATTTTTTTGGTAAGGCGCATCTACCAATGAATTCTCCCAGTTTTTATTTATCTGGAAATGCCTTTATTTCCACTTTCATTTTTTTAAAGATCATTTTTCTAGACGTAAGATTCTTGACTGAATTTTTTTGATCTTTCTTTTTTTTTCCTTTCTCCTTTTTGAATAGGTCCTCTACTGATGTCTGACTTCTATTGTTTCTGGTAAAAACTTAGCCATTAATATTATTGGGATTCCCTTGGATGAGATAAGTCATTTTGTGCTTATTGCTTTAAAGAATTTCTCTTTGTCTTTGGTATTCACCATTTTTCCTAAAGTAGATGTAGATGTGGATCTCCTTGGGTTTACCTCACCTGGAGGTTGTGGAGTTTCTTGGATGTGTACATTCTTGTTTTTTCAGCAAATTGGGAATGTTTTCAGCCACGATTTGGGGGGATATTTTTCTACTCCAGTCTTCTCCCATTAAGCACATGTTGATACACTTAGAAGAATCCCACATTTCTCTAAGGTTATATGAATTTTTCTTCTTCCTATTTTCTTCCTGTGTTTGAATTGCAAAATATCTATTGATTTAATATTAAATTCACTCATTCTTTATTCTACCCATTCAAATCATTCTGGTTGATTGAGTTGTCCACTCTGGAATGTCCATTTTGGCCTTTTTTCTCTTTCTTTTTTTTAATATTTTCTGCCTCTTTGAACATGAACATAAGCATAATGGGTACTTTGAAGTCCTTGTCTGTTAATTCTGACATCTGGTTTCCTTCAGAGGCAATTTCATCGCTTGCTTTTTTTTCTTTTGTATTCTTCACACATTCCTGTTCCTTTGCATATCTTATAATTTGGGGTTGAAAATTGGACGCTTTAGGTAATAGATATTGGATGCTTTAGGTAATATATTGCACAGACTGTGGATACTGATGTATTCCCCCGCAGGCTTATGCCTTGGATGTCACTCCACAGCAGACACAGTCACCCCAGGTGGCAGTGGTTTTAGCAGAGCTTTATTTTATTTTATTATTTGTGTGTGTGTGTGTGTGTGTGTGTGTGTGTGTATGTGTGTGTCCCTGCGGACTGAACCATTGAACTCAGGGGCATTCTGCCTCTGAGCTACACCTCAGCCCTATTTTATTTTGAAACAGGGTCTCACTACATTGTGGAGGGCCTCACTAAGTCTCTGAGGCTGGCTGTGAACCTGCGCTCCTTCTGTCTCAGCCTCCTAAGTACTGGGATTACAGACCTCTCTGCTAAGCCATAAGCCTGAATGGGTCTTATACCCAATCTTTAACCCAAATCTTTAACCCAATCTTTAACCCAATAAACCCAAAGATTTATACCCAATCTTTAAAAAGAGATGTGGGAGAATGGTGGCCAGGACACAATCTGGTTAAAAGTGATTTCCAGTGTCTTTATTTGTCACCAGTGGATAGATACCAGAGCCCATATGCCTGGGGATAGCTATATTCTGGTCCACTCTACCCATTTTTTAGATGCCAGCCTCTAAGAAATGTTCCACGTGAAATCAGAGCCTATACACTGGAGTCGTTTCTTGAATTATTTATTAATTCTGGCATCTACTCATTTACCTGCTCATCAAATTGTATTGAGATTTACTCTGTGCAGTCATATTACAAAAGACACTAAGTTAAGTTTGGCTCTGTCAATTAAGCCTCTCTATTGGAGCTCAAAATGTCCACAAGCCAATTTTCCAACACACTATAAGACCAAAGGGTTTGCTCACTCACCAATGGAGGAAGTGAGGGGTCAAACAATTCTGCCTCAGCTGCTTCAAAGGATAAGTAGGAATCAGTTAGCCAGCTTAAAAATGGGGGGGGGGTAGGGTGGCAAGGGGATGGCACCCTAGGTAGTGAGAATAAGATTAGAGGATTAGCTTGTGGTTGGGGAAGCCTATGCAACCTGGATCCTAATACAGAGCTTTAAGTGTGTCCTAATGTCAGGAACAAATGGAGATCAGACAGGGATGAGACCAAGAAAGAAGCTGGGTCAAGTTCCATTCCTCCTTTCTTTTATATAGATTGATCTGAACACTTAGTACACCCTGGTTGACAACTGGCCTTTATACCACCTTTATCCATGCTCAATCAAGTCCCTATCCAGGCCCACTTCTTCCAGAGTCACCAGGGATCAACTAGCACATGGATGCTCACAGTGTCCAGTCAGGTCCAGTCTTTTGGTCATTGGCCCTTCCCTATGGTAGGGAGGGCCACCCTGGCATGCTCCCTCATTTCAAGAGCTCCAGTCAGTTACTCTTACCCACCACCACGTCACTGACTAAGGATTCTTGACTCAGCTGATTTTTATCCATCAGCCTATATAAATCCCCTGTCCCAAACCCTGGCAGGGCATTGGGCATGGGGCTTTGGGGGCTATCTAAAAATCAGTAGGAATCAATGCTATAGCCTGCCTTGGTCTGGCAAGCCACTCTGGGGCTGGGCTTGAGGCTGTTGTATCTGAGTAGAGCAGGAGAAAATCGTATTGTATGTCACTGTCAGTGTTATCAGTGGCAAACACAAACATTTTAGAAACTGAGATGGGTAACTGTGGCTCTGAGCAGTGCCTAGAGATATTGTTCGGTGCCTGCCCAGGGTCCCAGGGACTCTTCATCACCCAGCATCAACACCAGCATATTTTCATGAATCCTCAAATTCTCCAGGGCGCTGAGTTTTGAATCTTCTTGCCACTGAATTCTGCAGCTCAGCCCAGAAAAAGTCCCAAAGACAGGCACATACGTGTACAACATGCCGGTGTCCGCATAGCCTTTACCCCCTTCATCCGATTGGAACTTCCTTTCAGCCCTGTGTAGCAGGCACAATGAATATTAATATCCTCACTTTATAGACAAAGAACATGGTGCTCAGAGACAGTAATATGCAGCCATTAGGAAGAGGAACTGGAAATCAGAGCAGACAGACTTATTCCAAGAAGAAAATGCTTTCCAACCTACTAGTTCTTCTTGGCTTAACAAGGGGAACCAGGAAACGTAGGGTTTGGAAACTCTGAGCAGTCAGTCTTTCCTCTCCCTTGTGCCCTTGGCTTGCTTGGAAGCTCCTTAGATAGCGCGTGCACTCCCATGACTTCCAGTGTCTACTTAAGCAAGCAACTGCTCTGGAAGCTGACATACAGGGCTGACTGGATGGGATGGGAGGAACAGCCAAGAGAGGGTCCCTTGGAGTATCGGGGTGCATCTCAATTCAGGCAACAAGGTGGATGTCTCCTCACTCCTTATAAAGACACTGATGAAGGGGCAATAGGGGGCTATACTTTCAGAGAAACTACTCATTTCCCACATAGCCAGCCCATCTGGCCCCATAACCACCCCCCCCCCACACACACACACAATCCATTGTAGGAACTGAGCCATATGCAGCTGAATCTCCAAGGGAGATTTGATGGGTTCATTGAAAAGTGTTCTGGGGATACCATTGTGCACAGCATATCATCCTCATCTTTCTCTGGAGGAGGAGGGAAACATCTGTTACCAGACCACCTTTCCCACCTGATTCTAGTCTCCTACTATGAGCCCTTGCTGTAGTAGTCAAATGATATGTAAGAAGATTTGGGGCCCTAGGTGGCAGAGCTTCCCCTTCCTCAAACATATCTGGGATCTCCTATCTGTTATTCCAGTCCGTTCTTCAAGGCTTCACTTGAACATAGTGGCCACCTTGAAATCCTATTCTCTTCCCTACCTCTGGGCCCCTACGACTCCTATCTGACTATCCTGCCTTTCAGTACCTTTTTCCTTTTCATTTTCTGTCATGTTGGTGTGGTTGTGACACATACAGCTTGTTCTCTCTCCTGGCCTGAGGTTTTGGTCATTTTGGTAGTTCCTGCAATGTCCACCATAGCAATACTCACTGGGTGCCTCTTAGGAGCTCCTGTTGAGGGAGGAGGTCCTCCTCAGCTCTCAGCCTTCATTAGAGGAATCTGGGTAGAAGCTGTGGACTCCTCTCAGGAGACTGGGATGCACCACACTTGCACTGAGTACTATTTCTGCAACAGCTGTTCTACTGGCTACCGTGGGCTGTGTGCTTAGAATGTGTCAGGAGCTCCTGTCTCCCTTGCCAAGTGATGTCAAGTCACGACACCATGTTCCTCTCAACTGTCTCAACAAGTTTCTGGGTAGAGGAGCTGAGGCATAGGAGATCCGTCGGACAGAGCCAAGATTTGGATCCAAATATTCTTGGCTTCAAATCACACACTCTTAATCTCACTCTTTGAAATGTGCTGATGACCAAGGCAGACTCTAATCCCCTCCCCTTGGTTTAACCAATGGATCCCATTGAAAATGGGCATATAAACAGAATCATAAATGTAGGGACTGTTCATTCCTGACATAGACTTCAATCTATTTATTCATTTGTCATAGGAACTTTGAGATTTATCTAGACTTTTGGACTCCATTGTTCTTCATTGTCAAATAAAGAGACTTTCGTACTAGAAACTCTATTTTCCATGAGCTTATCATCACAGCACAGTAATTCTGTCACCTTTACAGTTTTCTGTTGGAACTGTACATACACAAACCTATAAGACTCAATCACTATCTGGAGCATGAAGGGGAGGGAAGGGGGAGGGAATGGGGTGGGATTGGAGGGAAGGCTGAATGTGCAATGTGTGCATGTATGATGTTCATACCCTGACATATATCAAAATGTATAATTACAATGCACCAATAAATGAACATTAAAAAAATAAATAAAAAAGGAACTGGGATTATTATTATTATTCTCACCTTAGACATGGGCAAACCAGAATGAAAGGATCATAGTAGTTAAAGATTGCCTTTCGTCTTTCCCTTCCCAGAGACTTCAGTAACATTATAGGATTGAGTCAAGTCTTGTGTGTGAGCAATAGGTCAAGGAAATGTAGATGTTCAGCTTAGAAAGAGGTAAGAATCAAGTGCTGACTTAAAGAACCATCATACAGAGATTAGGTAAGACTTGATAAGCTCTGGAGGGAAGTTCCAGAAGACCCAGTTGGTGCAAAGGATAGAGAAGACTCGGGAATTGTCTTAGTGCAGGGCATTGTCTTGTACCTCCCACCAAGAGGCAGACTGGAGACAAGGATTGGGTGCAAGTAGTTTGTTTGGGAGCTGTGGGGATATCTGAAGGAGAGGCGTGGAGGGGAGGCAGCTAATAAGGGACAAGACATTAAGCCAGCACTGTGACTGGCTGAAGTTTATTGCTCCAGAAGAGAGTTCATGATTGGTATTACCCCCTCCCCCCACCACCAGAATTATCCCACTTGAGAGTGGGGAGCTAAATATTTATTTCCCAGGTACTTCTGTGTTAGTGAGCAAATTAGGTTCTGGCAGCCCCAAGGGCAGATCAAAAAACTCAGGTGCGGCCCTTGGGAAGTGTATGGAAATATAAGAGGGTGCTGGGGGTATGGGGAAGGAACTAACATCTTCTGCAAGCACCATGTAAAAACTATCTAATTATTCAGTTAATCCAAAGGAAAAGTGGGCTCTGTATGGGGCCGTGAGCTCTCAATCATTAGCTCTGAGGCTGAGTGGAGCAGGCAGGGGCTCCAGGTTTGGTAGGGATATAGACCAGATGTTCTCCCGCTTAGACTCTAGAGGCAAGGTCCCCACTCTAGATTCTAGTGGCCTGAGGTCTACCTGGCATGTCGTGAAATGCAAGCCCTTCCTTTTGGACTTACAGGCTAATGACATCAATTTCTTAGATGCTGGCTTTTGTGTGTGTGTGTGTGTGTGTGTGTGTGTGTGTGTGTGTGTGTGGCTAGAATGACACTGAACCCATGAACTATTTAAGCTTATCAACAGTTTAATTCCATGTTCCCTTATTTGTGTCATATTAATTTTTCACTGAATTTTTAATATCTCCCCCCCTGCCAGAAGTTGGAATGGGTTGAAGTGGGGTCATTTCCTATATCCAATTGGACTACAGTCTAAACAACTTGCAAACTTCTACTCACAAGTCACTTTGAAGTCTAACTGGAACTTCTGTGCATTTCCCAGACGGGGTGGAGTGGACGCTGCATGCAGGTGGATGCCTTCCCGTGGGTTTAGGAATTTGCCCAATAGGAACAGCTGCCATTCTTAAGCAGAGTCTGTATCCCATGCCCCATTGGAGATGTCTCATGCATTGGCTTTCTCTTAATCCTCACAACCCAATGAGCAAGGCACTCTTGATATCCCTGTTTTAGCAAAGGAAGCTGAGAATCAGAGAAGTTAGGTAGACTTGTAACCTGCCACAGTTTACAATTAACAGTGGGCTAAACTCAGATTAAAAATTATATAAATTTCCCTAATCCATTGGAATGTGATAAGAGAGCCAAGCTATTCCCAAGATATCTCATTCAGGAAAGAGACAAAGAGGATCTACAAAGAATTTTGGAGCAGGGTCATATAAATTTAGGGAGTCCCAGTGTCGCTTGAGAGTATAGTCCTGGGTTAAAGAGGCAAACCGAGGACACCTGCTGCCCATAACAATGAGGATTGTGCTTTGGGAAATTAATCTGATGGGACTAAGATATAAAATGAGCTTATCTTTTGATTGACAATCCTACTGCTAGTACTCCATCTCACAGAAACTGAACCTCAATGTGTGAGGGAAAATGTGCAGGGTAAATGTAGGTGGGGGGAGTGCAGCATTATTTTTTTGTATTAGCCAAAAATGGGACAATTTCAATGTCTAGCAATAGAGGGACAGATGAGTAGATTGTGGTGAATCCAAACAACAGAATATTATGCAGCAGTCAAGACTGTGTGACAAATGCCAAAACATATCAAATCAAACACTTTATTGTATCTCAGTCATAACTCCTCAACAAAGCTATTTTTAAAAAGACATTAATAGGCTGGGTACGGTGAAGCATGCCTATAGTCCCAGTACTTGGGAGACTGAGACAGGAGAATCACAGGTTTGAGGGCAGCCTCAACAACTTAGTGAAACCCTCCCTCCGCAACTTAGTGAGATACTGTTCTAAAATAAAAATAAAAAGGGCTGGAGGTGTAGCCTCAGAGGTAGAATGGCCCTGGGTTCAGTCTCCAGTAAAACACACACACACACACACACACACACACACACACACACACACACATGCTATTAGATGCTATGTACTGGTCAAAAAGTACCCATGATATATGTCTTAGTGAATAAAAGCAAGTATCACTATTCAATACATGGTCTCATTCCATTTGGGGCACAATTATATGCACATCCATACATGTGTTTATGTAAGTGTAAAGAAGTGATCTGAGAAGGCCACCCTCCGACAATCTTGGTGAGGAAAGTACAATTGGCAGGAAAAACTGAAAGACTATTAAACTTTTCTTTATGTAGTTCTCTATTATTTGACTTTTTACAACACACTTGTATTGCTTTTGTAATAAAACAAAATTGTAAAAAAAAAAAGTAATGTAGTCAGTGAATCACCATAGGAACTCAGCCTGTCTATGTAGCCAACTAAAATCATTCACCTCAAAGGAGTCAGGTGCCTCAGGACTCCACTGACCCCTAGGGCTCGCAGGGGACACTGAGGCAGGGGCTGTCTTGACCACAACTGCTGAGCACCTAGTAGGAGATGGAGCAGTCTGCATTCAGAATAGGACCATAATGGTCAGTAGCAATAGAAATGTATTCCCTTTCCAAATGCCTGCATGATGAAATATGGGATTTTAATAATTTCACAGGGTGGGAATTACAGCGGCTGAGCTTTTATCGCTGCCTCCGGCGTTGGGCTGACCCCTCGGAGACCTCACTTTCCTCTGCGACAGCAGGATGATTTTCTACTTCATAATCTTTTCTCTCATTGTGGGAGGAAAATAAATCCCCCCAGTGGCCTTCCTGCAGCCCCAACCCAACAGAACCATTGAGAGCAGGCGTCCGTCCATTCATTTCACCACCAAACATTTATTGAGTGCTATTTTTCCTACCTTTATTATTTTTGCTTGTGTTGAGCACTGAGGATGCAAGAATTCTGAGAGACGTTCTGGACAGCATGCTTAAAAGTGAAGTTATTGAAGAAGCCGTGGATGGGAGGTTGACTATGACTGCAAGGGTCTTGAAATCATTCATTCATCATTCATTAATTCATGCCAAAGGGAATTTCGGAAACAGAGATTTTGAACTTTAAAGATGAAAAGAAAAAAGAATGGTGAAATTATTTGCAGAAGAAAAATCAGGTTCGTTCACTGTGGCTCTTGAGAACAGGACTAAGGACCTTGGAGCAGAGCTAGCAGGAAATGAGATGATATTGATTTGGTTTAGTTTATCCACACACACACATTGCAGGGGTCCAAGAGTGAGGGGGATATTAGAGGCACCCGAGGGGCAGTAGGAGGCAAGGCAGAAAGAAATGATAATTGCAGGGACAGTGGGTGGAAGCCAGGGTCCAAGAAGAAGTGCTGGCCTTCGACTAGAGATCAGATAGTTCATGCTCTGGAATAGGAGGCCAAAAACACACAAAGGTGGCTGGGGAGGGGCGATGGGAAGATGACAGGTTTCTCTTCTGGTTTCTTCTTTTTTCTCAGTAAAATAAGATCCAAAGCCCTCAAGAAAGAGGTTTGAAGGAAGGGAGCTGTCCTGGAGGTTTAAGGCCAGGGGAGAGGGTATGAGTTAGCTATCTCCAAGAATAAGAAAATGGATGTACCTGTTGAGCGGAGCCAGGAGCCCACTGGAATTTGGAGTCACAGCTTAAAGTGAAACCAAGTCTATTGTGGTAGTGCATGCCTATAATCCCAGTACTTGGGAGGCTCAGACAGGAGGATCACAGGTTTGGAGTCACTCTCAGCAACTTAGCGAGGTCTTTAGCATCTTAGTGAGACCATGTTTCAAAATAAAAATAAAATAGGGCTGGGGGTGTAGCTCAGAGGCAGAATGCTCTTGGGTTCAATCCCTAGCATTAAAAAAAAAAGTGAGACTAGTCAACATAATGGGGTAGTTTCCTCCAGCTGCATTTTCTTCTCAGGTATCTAACCTGATTAGGATTAGCCAGGCACAGCTATAAGAGAGAGAGAGGACAGAGAGAGAGGACAGAGAGAGAGAGAGAGAGAGAGAGAGAGAGAGAAACTACTGCAAGGAACCCCAGAAGTTCAGCTGGGTATGGAGGGGAATGACATGTAAAGAAGAGATACTAGGTCCTTAGCAATGGCTGGAGGGGAAGAATGTAAGCCCTGTTACACTGATAAATAAACGGAGGCTCAGAGAGACAAATCATGTATCTAATGGGTAGAGGAACCTGTTTTGTCCTCCAGCCAGAAGATGCCATGTGACCAGTGCCGCACATGTCCTTCCAAGGAGACTTAGCGCACACTCAACAGTTACCTTAGAGTCTGAAACTTTGTCTTTTCACATTAAAAAAAAAAACCATGGAGATTATTTTCTATCAGCACATACAGAAAGGCCTCTCCCACCATAGTGTAGGCTTAGGAAGGCAGGGATTTTTGACTTCTTTGTTACTAGTATATTTTCAGCACCTAGAACAGCGCCTGACACAATGGTAGAATCCAGAGCCTACTGGAGAGATTGAAGGAAGATTTCTTTCTGGGCCTCAGGTGAGAGAGATAGTTTGTTCAAACTTTGCAAACTCTGGCTCTCAACTAATTTGCCCCAAACTCTATTTTTCTACCTTTTCTGATACTCTGTCTCCCTCTAACACTCAATCCCATTGTAATACAGGGGCTACTAAATCTATCTATCTATCTATCTATCTATCATCTATCTATCTATTATCTATCATCTATCATCTATCTATCATCTATCTATTATCTATTATCTACTTATCATCTATCTATCTATCTATCTATCTATTTATCATCTATCTATCTATCTATCTATGATGGAACCCAGGAGCATTCTACCTCTGGGCTACACTCCCAGCCCTATTTTTAAATTTTTTACTTGGAAACAGGGCCTAAGTTGCTGAGACTGGCTACAGACCTGCAATCCTCCTGTCTTGGCCTCCCAAGTACTGGGATTCCAGGCATGTGCCACGATGCCCAGCTTGTCAATGATATTTTAATTCCCTCTCGTTTGTAGCACTCCCGTGGCAATGTCTGGCCTGAAAATAAGAACCCCCAGAAATTTCCATAGGTCTCTTCTCCAAGGGACACTTGAGAAGGAGCGACAAGTGATTTTGTTCCCCCTAATACATCTCTGCTAGACATTTCCCAATATCGGGGGCATTCATGATGGTCTCTGGAGGTGGGGAATACAAATAGGGTGTCTGTGCCCTTGTGCTAGAAATTAATTCAGACCCATCTCTGTTCACTCATTCACCCAATCAGCCCACCTCTATGCAGTATTTGAGCATTCACCTTGAGGCGGGTGTTGAGTAGGGCAGGGACAGGAGGGCATGGTATGAAGCAATATGGATACTGCCATGGGCAAGGTGAAAAAAAAAACACCATTCACAAAAGAGTTGGATCAATTTCAGATCTCACAGAACACATCAGACCTCTTTCTGAAAGGAAAACCTGGATTTGGGGGACAAGGATGTTTTTCAGTTTTGATATTTGGTCCCCATTTCTTAATCTTTGAGTTTCTCCTCCATCAATAGTAACCACATAAAAATTAGATACAGTGTCAGCAACAGTTAGAGATACCAGAAAGAAGAAAGAGTAAAGACATGGAGAGAAATATAGAAAATGAGTTCCAATCCTTTGTAGTTCGGGACAAATCCAAGTAAATTTTCCTTGCAGCATCTCAAGAAAGAGTTTGTGAAACAAACTATTAAGATAAGACTTTGGAGAGAAATGCTTCAAGTACCTAAAAGAGTTCGTTTTTTTTCCCCCAGCCCATTCAAGCATTTAAAAATTGTTCATTTAGATTCAAGTAGTTAATAAGATAATTTTAGAACATGCACATCTATTCCTGAAACCCAAGGAGTGTTGAATGAATCAATGGGTGAGTGAGTTTTGTGAGCCGGGTTTGAATTATCATACAGCTTCGAAATGACAAAGCGTAGCAGCAGATTTTAGGCTCTGACTTCTCACCAACTCAGCCTCATCCTCCCATAATTAGTCCTCATTAACGAGACCTGGCTGTCATCGCAGGAGTTTGAGATCTGAGGTCCCTGGGGCAATGCCTGTGCTCAAATCAAAGTCAAAAAGTCTATTAAGCAAATTAATAGAAAAGACGCAGATTCAAAAGAAATATTTTGCCTAGCAAAGGAGGTGGGAAGGATCCTTTTAGATGTTCTTTAAGAAGTCATCTATTCACAGGTAAGCTATACAGGTGCTAATTAGAAGGAATTCTTTTGAACCCATAAAGTCTGTATCTGCTGGGCCTGTATTTAAATCTTTGTTTAATCACCTGAAAGTACCAAATGTCCTATAGTATAATAAAACAGAATGGTATATCCCAGATTTCTGGCTGGAATGGGGCAGTGAGGTTGGGAGAGTCATGGGCTCTCCATCTAAACGCCAGCATTACCATTTCTCCAGCCAGCGCAGGGCAAGCATTAAGAAAACAGACCCAGCTGTATCATTTGGGTCAATTCTCTTAATCTCTTGGAGCTTCAGTTGACTTGCTTATAAAACTAGACTAATACTATTGAAGCATTGAGGACTACTAACACCCCACGATACCAGGCCTTTTTGCGATTGCTTAGGTACATAAATGCACTGACTTCTTGCAACCTTATGAGGGTGGTTTGTTAGCCTCATTTCACAGGTGGGGATATGAAGGCAAAGGCAGATTAAGTAATTTGCTCAGATCGCAGTGCTCAGAAAACAAATGTAGGATTTAGCCTTCTGAAATATGACTCCGGAGCCTATGGATATAACAGTTACCCTGAACTGCCTCTCACATGAACTGTTTAGAAAGACCCAGAATTTTACTGGTCAGGTAGTACCTAATGATTGATTCAACATTAGGTAATTTTTTCTTCTTCTCCATTTCCCTGGAGTTAGGCAACTGAAGTTGAATTTGTGCAGTGACTAGATTGCTGGGGGCAGGGTGGGGCCCAGCAAAGACTGAGAGCTGCAGGGTGAGTTGTACCCCACTATGAGAATCCTGCATTTGGAGCCATCTACAGCAATTCTGGTATCCCCCCAAACCTGACCCACCCCGCACCTTTGTAGACTGTGATTTACAATGCTGTTGGGTGCAGATCCTGGCTGATAACTCTTTCTGTGCATTTCCAACTCACCAGGGTCTGCCCTGCAGACTCATTCCCTCCTGAACACACATCTCCACAGCTATAACTCATTCCCTGGACTCGATTTGGAGGTGTTCCCCGGGGCCCTGGACCCTCCTCAACAGCTAGGTAGACTCTGCCCTGTCAGACAGACCCTATCACAGCCCGTGGGCCTGGAGTTTAAATCATAGGTACACTGAGAGAAAACCAATTTCACTCTGTGATCCATTCTGTAAAGAAAGGTCAGGCAGATAAATAACTGTGAAGGAGGCAAGGACTTTGTCCCTAACGGCACATCACATGATCAGACAGAGTGGGGCTTCCTCAAACTGTGCTTTTCCTGGGCTGTTAAAGCAAGTCCCTGAGGTTTCCCATTAAAAGAGCATGAGGGAGAGAGATAGCCAGAGCCAAATGTGAGTTTAGGTGAAGTCCCCATCTCAGCCCAATCCTGCAGGGGGTGGGGGGAGTCTGATCACTGGCTTCAGTTGGCATTTATTTGCTGATGTCTGGGCTTCATAAGCTTCCAGGGATTTGGGGTCTTTGTGTTGAGGCAAAGTGTTTCCAGGAGTCAAGAGTAATTTTTGGGAAAAGGTCGCAGTGTGACCAATAGGAGTAGAGCCTGCAGATGTAGAAAAGGGATTCCAGAATGGGCAATGGGTAGCAGAGCATCTGCATAGCACCCCCAGGCGTGCTAACTCTAGCATAGCACATTTCTTGATATATTTTAACTGTTTACTTACCTTCTCTCTAACTAGCCTGCAGGCCCTTGGAGGGCAAAGACTTTAAACCCAAAGGTGCCTAGGAAAAGATGCTTACAAGGGAGTGAAAACCGACTTCCCTCTACCCTTATAGTTCCTTGGCTGGGTTATGAATTAAATTGACAGGATGCAGACTAACAGAAGGAAAACTCATTTTAATTATATATGTAAATATGGGAGTCCCACGAAATATAAGACTCAAAGAAGAGTGTGATGATTCAAGCTTATGTAGCATCCTAAGCCAGGGAAGGAATAGGGGCTTGGGGCTTTGGGTGGGGGGCAGTAGTGATACAAATGAGGAGAAGAAAACTTGCAGGTAAAAAGTCTCTTGGGTGATAAAAATGGAGCAGCCCTCTGAACAACAGGCAATAGTTCGTCTGAGCTGGGTGTCAACCTCTAGGCTCCTCTTTGGTTGGTGCAATTCCTAGGGAGCAGATTCATGACCGACCAATGAACTCCTTTTCAAGGGTCTGTCTTTAGGCAGATAGAGGGAGTTCAGAGA
>PVJS01006922.1:26163-58002 GCA_004027185.1 Glis glis
TTTTTTTTTGCGGTACCGGGGATTGAACCCAGGGGCGTTCTACCTCTGTACTACACCCCTGGCCCTATTTTTTTATACTTTATTTTGAAACCGGGTCTCACGAAGTTGCGGAGGGCCTCACTAAATAGAGAGAGAGAGAGAGAGCTGAGGCTGGCCGCGAACCCGGATCCTCCGGTCTCCGCCTCCCAAAGTACTGGGATTACAAGCATGCGCCACCACGCCTAGCCAGGTGGCTTATCTTGAAGAAGTTTCCTTCTCTAGAGCAGAGGAAGCCCAAGCCAAAAGCCCCCATAAGTTAGCATAAAAATAAAACCATTTATTCCCATTTCAGCTCATGACTATTATTTTATAAATGGCAGTTTAAAGGCACACTTTGTGACCCACACAGATGTGGGATCCTGTGTTGCCATCTTCAAGGCTAAGAAATGTGAATTTGGAATTCTCCTGGGAATCCACTGACCTCTTGTAAGCCCTTTCCTCTTAGCTGCAGCTTCTTCATTAATAACAGAGTTAAATCAGATCAAGGGTTTCTACTATTTGTGAGTAGGAGGCCAGTTTGTGAGTGCAAAAATATCTGACAGACTCTCCTCCATGGTCAATTTTGGTATTCATTGTGTGAGAGAATATATAATAACAAAAAGCTCCTAAGAGATTCTGTGATTCCTTTAAATAAATTTGCATTTCTGAACCAGAGCAATGTTTTAATTAGTAGCAGGCAGGCAAGCGAGATGTTGTATTATTTACTTATTCTACCAAAAATTATTGGTGCATTCGAAGGTGGTCACAGACCAGGTGTCCCTCAGCCTCCTTTCTGCCCCGAAGTGATCCTCTATAATCAGCTCATAAGGAAGCCCCACATTTCCAAATAATTTTAACACCTAACAAATGAGTTATACTTAGATTTTTCTCATTTAATCATTACAGAGCAGGGAGTCCTGGCTCCAGGTGGGCCCAGGAATCCCTAAGGACCAAAGCACAGGTGTTTCATTGTCTGAGGGTTTTGCACGGAAGGAGAAAGATGGGCTGGATCCCTTGAAGGCAATCTGATGGAAAGAAAAGAAATGAACAGAGTGCAGAGTGTCTCTGTTTCTGTTCCCTGGTGCTAGGAAACTCTTGCCAAAGCCCAAGGGTAGGGGGAATCCTTGCAGGCTGCAGCTGAGGTAGCTTCTTTGTGATGGTACCTTGTGAGAATAGGGTTTCTCCCCACTCCTTAATGGGCTGTAGAGGTGCTGGCAAACAACACAGGAGAGGATGAAAGCTACCTTCACCTGTCCTCTATTGTTGCATCAAAAAACAACCACCTTTTCGTTGTTATCCCACATGGTTCTGTGAATTGACTGGGCTCAGCTGGGCTGTTCTTCTGCTGGTTTACTTGCATCTCTCACACAGCTGTGGTTGGATGATTGCTGGGCTCTTAGGACAGCTGGGCCTTGCCCCCAATCAATCAATCAATCTCTCTCTCTCTCTCTCTCTCTCTCTTTCTCTCTTTCTTTCTCTCTCCCTCTCCTTATAATTTCAAGAGCATTCTACATGGCCTCTCCATGTAGCCTTTTCAGGTGATCTCTTTCTCCAGAAATCTTAGCTATCTTGAGAATCTCAGGATTCTTAAAAGCACAAAATGCAACTCACAGGCTCAGACATTGCAAGGCCTTTACCTGGAGTTACAAGGTCAGTTCACTTTCAGCCAGGAAGGGATTGAACAAGGGTGCAAATATTGTGAGAGGTGGCTCGATGGGGGCCTGAGGCCCTCTGGCATTGTAGGGGGTTTGCGGACCCCAGGAGAATACACTTTGGGCTAACCCTGAATATGCTCCTACACCAGGAAGCTGCAACAGTGGTCTTATGCTGCCCTCATGTGGCTTCTTGAGGCCAGTGCAGGGCCAGAGCCCACCCTGTGCTGCCTGTGTGTGAGCCTGGGCAAGACACCTTGGAATCCCAGAGAATTCTTGAAGTGGGAAGATGTTGCCAGTGTCCTAAGTTAAGACGGTAAAAAGTAAAAGCAAAAAAAAAAAAGAGTGAATTCTTAATTTTAATGCAATGCATTTGCATGCATTTGCTGAGGAGATTTGGGATGGGGTAGAAAGAAGGTAAAAGGATGCAACATTCTCTGGGTGTTCACTGTAGCCCAGGAATCATGGAAGGTTCCATCCGTAGCTCATTTGATTTTGACCTGATACTATTCTTTTTTTTTTTTTTTTTTGCGGTACTGGGGATTGAACCCAGGGGCATTCTACCTCCGTGCTATGCCCCCAGCCCTATTTTTTTATACATTATTTTGAAACCGGGTCTCACGAAGTTGTGGAGGGCCTCACTAAGGAGAGAGAGAGAGAGAGAGAGATAGGGAGAGAGAGAACGAGAGAGCTGAGGCTGGCCGCAAACCCGGATCCTCCGGTCTCCGCCTCCCAAAGTACTGAGATTACAAGCGTGCGCCACCATGCCCGGCTTGACCTGATACTATTCTATTCTTAGATCAGTTTAAAAATTTAGAGAGCGAGGCTTAAATGTTAGAATTAATGTCTGGAAGATCACAACAGCTAGTAAATAGCAGAGCTGAGATGGAAAATCAGGCCTGTCTGACTCTCAGACCCTGTATGAAACCTCCTAATAGGCCCGCGACCTGAATATTTAATGCTGTCACTATAGCTTTTCTTCCTTTTAATTGAGGCCTTTACCAACATGACATTTCACTCTCCTCCACATATCCCCCGCGGCTCCCTAATGACGTGTTTGTTCAACACAGGGCATGGAGGCTATTTGTTCTCATAGTCGTAGCACCTGCAGCCCTGCCCGACTGTCCCCCTACCCCAGTGAGAGATGACAGGGAGCAGAGATGCATCAGTGCCAGCAGAAAACAGAGGGCACGCAGGAGGGTGGCCTCATGCTGCTCCAAGCCTTGTGATATGAAGGCAGTGTGAGGGTCCTGGGAAGGAGCCGGGACAAGTTCACGGTGCAAACTCATTTTTTCCATCTCAGCTGTGTTTTCTAGACCCATGACATGCATGTTTAGTCCAATAAATGTTAAGATCATTACAACTGAGACAGATTAAAGGCACCTGTACGATTTGTGTTTTTGCATCGAGTGTTGTTAGACAGGAGGGACACCTTCCCATGTTCTATAGCACAGTAGGGTAACTATGGTTGGCAATGATTAATTGTATATTTTGAAACAGCTAGCAGGGAGGATTTTGAGCATTCCTAACACAAAGAAATGATAAATGTCTGAGGTGATGGATATGCCAGTCACCCTGATCTGATCATTACGCATTGTAAACATGTATTGAAATGCTACGTGGTGCTCCATAAATATGTACAATTACCATGTGTCAATTAAACTTAAAAAATTAAGAAAAAAGGCCAGGCGTGGTGGCGCATGCTTGTAATCCCAGTACTTGGGAGGCGGAGACCGGAGGATCCGGGTTCGCGGCCAGCCTCAGCTACTTAGTGAGTCCCCCCACAACTTCGTGAAACCCGGTTTCGAGATAAAGTATAAAAAATAGGGCTGGGGGTGTATCTCGGAGGTAGAACAGCCCTGGGTTCAATCCCCGGTACTGCAAAAAAAAAAAAGAAAAAATATTTGTTTCTCCCTTTTAATAGAAGAAAAGAAAAGAAAAGGGAAGGGGGTCTGTGTTTTATTTAAACCAATATGTGTGTGTATGTGTGTGTGTGTATTCAGGTTGGTGGGTATGGGCATGCTATTTAGTAATCCTAGGTCAATTAGGCAACAACCTCTTTAATATTTCATCAGGTGTCTAATAGGTATCTCAAATTTACGATGTTCAAAATCATATTCTTGCTTCTCTTTTGGTCCTGCCTGCCATCGTAATTGGCAGCCATGTTGTACCAGACACACAGGCCAAAGTCAGTGTTCCACATGTAGCACCCACACAGGATCCGACCCCTGCTCCTTTGCCGCCCAGGACTAAGTCACCTTCAACTTTCCCAGTTCTTCTCCCCAACCCGCTTGGATCCCACCAATGCCTACACAGCAGACAAACTCATCCTTTCCAGAGGTGAGTGACCATCTCTCTGCCCTGCTCAGAACCTTCCAATGGCTTCTCATCTCTTCTAGAAAGAAATCCAGACTCCTCTCATGGCCCATGAGTACCTACAAGATCCAACTTTCTCCTGCCTGACATGCCTCATCTCCTCTTTTTGTGCTTCTTCTTAACTGAGTCACAATTTGCGTTTAGCAAAATGCACATGTTTCATGTATTGGGCTCAGTAGAGCTTCACCAAGGCAAATATGCAGGTGACCACCACACAGAACAAGGTAGAGAGTATTTCCATTACCTGGAAAGGTCTCTTTTTCCCTCTCCCAGTTAATACCTACCTCCACCCAGGGGACCACTAGCCTGACTTCATCGCTGTGGATTCATTCTGCCTGTTCTTAACCTTTATTTACATGGAACCATAGGGCATAGACTATTTTGTGTCTGTATTCTTTAATTCAATACGATTTTTGAGATTCATCTTCTTGTATTAAGATTTTATTCCTTTATATACCTACGAGGCATTCTGTTGTATGAATAGACCACAATTGATTTATGTATTATGGACATTTCTCTTGTTTTCAGTTTTGGGGTATATGCATTTTTTTCTTCCCATTTCTCTGGGGCGTATACCATGGAATAGAATTTCTGGTTAATAGGATATGTTTATGTTTATAAAGATTGCCAAATAGTTTTACAATGTGGTTTTATACTCCTGGTGGCAAAAGAGGAGAGTTTCGCTTACTTTATATTCTTGCTAATACTTGATATTTTTCAGGTTTTTTTTAAAATAAAACTATTCTTAGAGGATATGGTGGTATCTCATTTTGGTTCAAAATTTCATTTTCCTGAGGAAGAATGAAGTAGAACATTTTTATTGGCCTAACGGCAATCTGAATATTTTCTTTTGCAAATTTCCTATTCAAATCTTTTGCCCATTTTTGAAAATTAGATCATCTTTTGCTTATTGATTTGTAGGCATTCTTTTTATATTCAGGATATGAGTTCTTTGTTAGGTATGATTGCACACATGCCCTTCAGGGCTGTGGTTTGCTTTCTCGCCTTCTCAATGACGACTTTATTTTATTTTATTTTATTTATTTATTTTTGCGGTACTGGGGATTGAACCCAGGGGCGTTTTACCTCCGAGCTACACCCCCCAGCCCTATTTTTTTATACTTTATTTTGAAACCGGGTCTCACGAAGTTGCAGAGGGCGTCACTAAGTAGCTGAGGCTGGGCATGAACCCAGATCCTCCGGTTTCCACCTCCCAAGTACTGGGATTACAAGCGTGCACCACCACGCCCGGCTCAATGATGACTTTAATGTGACCTCATCCTTTGCCTTCTCACTCACTCACTCCCCCAAACCCAACCACACTAGTCTTCATGCTGTTCCTGCCATGTTCAGCACGATCTGACCTCAGCCCCTTTGTGCTTACACTTTGCTCTCTCCAGAGCTTTCCTCCCCCGGATATCTGAATGGTTCGCCACCTCATTTTATCCAAGTCTTTGGTCACATGTTATCTTCTCAAAGGGCCTTCTTTAACCACTTCATCCAATAGCTCTCCATAAACATCTTAACCTGCTTTATTTTGTCTTACAGCATGAATCCCCTAATATATATATATATATATATATATATATTAACCTCTTATATATATCAACATCTTAACCTGCTTTATTTTTTCTTATTGCATGCAATATATATATATATTGGTTTGTCTGTGTCCCTCCACTTGACCACTTGACTTTATCTCTATGGGAGTAGGAACTGGGCCTCTTCTATTCCTCCAACACTTAGGGGGTGCCAGCTTTTGTGAGTTACTCAGAAAAAATTTGTTAAATAATGGAGTAAATGCTTTAGTCAGATAAATATGAGCATGGTGTAGTAACAAATAATCCCCAAATGTCAGTATTTAAAACATCAAAGTTTTATCTCTGACTCATGCTGTATATCTCTTGTGGGCTGGAGGGGAAGTTCTGTTCACTAATGCTACTCGGGGACCCTGGTTGACAGAGGAAAGCCGTTACCTTATGATACCAACTTCTCAAATAGAGACTCTGAGGTTTGCTGTATTAAGGAAAGAAAGTATGGAGGACAGAGAAGTGACCATTAAATTATTTGACCCAGAAGTCACATACAACACTTTTGCTCATATTTCATTGCCAAAACAAGGCAAATGGTGATACCCAACTTCAAAGGATATGTGCCTAGAAAGAGGGAAGGAATGAAAATTTGGGTGAATACCAGTAATGTCTACCATGATCATTGAAAGCATGAATGAATACCAAATACCCAGTGAATGAACGAGTTCAGGAAGCAAAGACCAAGAGATGGTCCAGGTAAAGCAGAAGGTTGGTCAGCTAATTTCTTTCTCTGCCTCTGAGTCCCATGCAGCTCTATGGGACCAACATTGTCTTCCAATGAGAAACGGCTGGCCTCAGTAATGTCCTTAACCATGTTCTACGGGGTAGAAGAACAGTAATGAATATTTCTATTGCTGCATCTTCATTATTTTCCAGGACAATGCACATCATGTTTTACATAAGTTATTAAAGCAGATAGCATTTGCCCCATTTAATAGTTGGGTCAATTAAGACCCAGAGAACTGAAATAGATGGTCCAAGTTCTCACAGTTGACTGGGCTGGACGTTGGCTGACTCTAAAGCATGTGCCCTTCTACTGCATGCTCAATGACAGAGATGTAAGCATCACTCTGTAATCTCCTTTCTCTTTTCTTATATCCTAGCTGGAGTCATGGTCTGTGTTTACTGACACCCCATGACCCCCTAAGTTATCCCAACTGGGTCCACCTGGCTGTCACTTCACCAATGCCATAATGGAAGGATTCTGCTCATTCATTTCTGTGTCTTCATTTTCTCATTCAAATGGCTACTCTTGAGTATTCACAGTACCCCCCCATTGCTCAAGGTCCTAAGACTGAACACTTCCTATAGTTAATCAAGTTGTGTGCTCATGAATCTCTAAGTAAATACATGGCATGAAGTCACATAAAACTTCACCTGGCAGATTCTTCATTTGCAAAATAAGGATAATACCCACTCTGTCTTTCACAGAGAATTATTCTGTGAATCAAATGACCTGGTGAATGTTGAAGCATTTGGAAACTGGAGAGAGACAGAAATGGATTATTTACCAATCATGTTCATTGACATAAAAAAAAACCTCAAAGCTTCCTTATCAGTTGTGTTCTTGGAGACTCTACTCATTTTCTTTAGATTCTTTACAAAACAATACAAACCAGGCTGGTCAACAATTCTCTTTCTAAAAGTCTCCCCTGACCTACATGGATGCTGTGTATTCCTTTTGGCTGTGCGGAGCATTCCTTTGAAGGAGTGAGTTTGAACTAGAAAGAACAATAGAACTGAAGATCCGTACCCCTGCCCAAGTCCTGAACTTATTTGGGGAGGAATCTTGTGTCCCCATAGCCAACACCAGGCAATAATCAGTGTCCTTTTGCAGCCCCAACCAAGTCCAGCTGCGAAGCATTGACTGACGGCCTCAGCCCCACCGCGGCTTGTGCACTGGTGCACAGTCACCTCTCACACTGCTGACATCTTAGGTGTGTGCATTTGTTATGACAGCTTTCTAGCAGGTGGCAGTAAAATGTGTGGTTCTAACAATGTCAGTATGTTATGACAAGTTCCTGACAGATGCAAAGTAGCACCTTGAGAAGGGGCACTTTTTTCTAATCTGTAGGAAGGAGCCCTGTGCGCTCTGGGTACATGCCCTGAGTGGGGCGGTCACAGGGTTGGAGCTAGTTGGGTGGCCCAAGGCACCCCACAGGCTAGAACTGAAATCCCTTCTAAACCTCTTGGGTCCTGGCTCACCAGGCTCTCTTCTGTGATCCTGTTCACCAAGCCCTCTCTGGTTTGTCTTTCCTGTGCCCTCTTCCATTCAGGCTTCTCCTGTAAAGTATAATCCTTTGTCCTTAAGACTTCAATTGCAAACCGAAGATGTGAGAGCTAGTCCTTCACCCTGTCTCATCTCCCCCACCACACACACACACATAAGGGCCTGATTTCCACTCCATCCTCCAGCAACATTGCATAAAGCTACAGCAGGATCTCATTGGTGGACATGACCCACACCTGGGGCTGCCAGGCACCTAGATTCTGGTACTGGATCAACAAAGTCTCTGCTAAGGTGACTCTGACAGGCTTCACCTTGTACCACTGCCAGATAAAGCCTTCCTTTTGGATTTCTACTGGGGACCCAGGTCTCAATGAGGGGTCACAGCTGCTCATGGTATGCCTGGGCATCCCTGCTTCTGGTTCTTGATGACACCTCTTTTCCTCTTTTTTATCTTTGCGGTACCAGGGATTGAACGCAGGGGCGTTCTACCTCCACGCTACACCCCCGGCCCTATTTTTTATACTTTATTTTGAAACCAGGTCTCACGAAGTTGCAGAGGGCCTCACTAAGTAGAGAGAGAGAGAGAGGAAAAGAGAGAGAGAGAGAGAGCTGAGGCTGGCCGCGAACCCAGATCCTCTGGTCTCTGCCTCCCAAAGTACTGGGATTACAAGCGTGCGCCACCACGCCCAGCTACACCTCTTTTCCTCTTGACAGCAGCCATCTGACTCCTCCTTTGATCAATAGAAGATGCTTTCACAAGACAGGAAGAGAAAGGGAAACTGAGCCTAGAGTGCTGAGTTTACAAAGTAGACCCAGTGCCCTTCCTCTGCCTCCATCTCCCTCCACCTCATCACAATAGACATATGTCCCCGGGCTTCCTTTGCCCCTTCTCTCTGCGGGATCATGACAAAAAGATGTGAGCAAAGAATTCTGCTCACAAGGACATTTCCAGCTGATTGTATCTAAGTCACTCCAGACCTCATCTCTGCACCATGTGGGAAGTAGAACAGGAGTTTGTACCCACCCTGATATTGTCCTGATGGGGGAAGATACATCTTCCATGTCACCCAGACACCTGGCAGTTAAGGAGAAGAAATTCCAGATCCTGGTTTTTACCTGGATCCCTTCCACTCCCCGCCTAGGAGACTGGAGAGGTGTGTATGCAAACTATTATTTCCGTAAATAGACATGCCCCTTTTGAAATGCTAGAAACAGAGCTTCGCCAAGCCTCAGGGTGGTTTCTTAAAGCTCAGATCGCTTTATCACCCCCTTTGATAATTATTTTTAATTGGCTTACTCCTTAGGATAATAAGATGATAATATAATAACCATAAGAAGAACTACCTTTTATTAAGCATCTTTACTAAGCTAAGCATTTTACATCCATTACCTTCATTTAATTCTCACAACATCCCCTTGAGGTAGGAGGAATTACCTATTGCTATGGTCTGAATGTGTCCTTCAATGGTTATGTGTTAGAAGCCTGGTCCCCAAATGCTGATGGGAGAAGTGGTGTGACCTTTAAGAGGTGGAGCCTAGTGGGAGGTGATTAGGTCATTGTGGAGCCTCACCCTTGGAAAACATTGATGTAGTTCTCATGGGACCCTGGATAATTCTCATGAGAGGTTTGTTATAAAGGAACATGACCGGCTCCTCCCCACCCTCTTGGGCTTCTGTCTCACCATGTGATTGCTCCCTCTTGCATGCAATCCCCCAATGATGCCATCTACCATGTTGTGACCCGGTCGAGAGGGTCCTCTTTGGAGACTGAACTGACAGATCCTCCCAATCTCAAACCTGCAAAACTGCAAGCTAAGTAAACCTGTTTTCTTTATTAAGGACTCAGCCTCGGGTATTTTACTATAGTAACAGGAAATTAAAATATGTACAATTCTAGCATGGAATCACCTATCATTAAGGGGAAATCTCATGCCCTCCCTCTCAGTTCCAAGAGGTCCATTGGGTCCTCCAAATCTTGGACAGGGGCAGCTCTTCCCTTTTAGTCAAAGTTGGAGGCAGCACCTCATGACTCTATAAACAGATTTTAGAGGAAGCCAACAGCTTTGGAAGCCCCAGGAATCCAGTCAGAGCACCTCATCTCCTGCCTGGATAGGGCAGTTGGGTGTTCCTGGAATATAGAGCCAGCATTATATCTGCTTCCATTGCTCCCATTTTGATTTGGGCTTTTAATACTTTCAGTGAGTGGGGAGGCCTGCCAGAGAGACCCAAGCACTTCCGTGTTAGAAACGTTATCAGCAACTGTGCAATTTGCCTGCTGCAATGTACTGACAGTCTTCGGCATTCCAGTCTTACTGCACTCAGCCGTAGGCCCCCATCGTTTTTGCATTTGCTTACTACCTATATTTTGAGAGGGAAGGAAAGGGTATTTTCCCCCCGTAATATCCATTTTTACAACCATTTGGTACAAGGGCTGAAAGCTGTCAGAGCAGTAATGCATTGCATCAAATTAACATATTTTCCTGAAATGGTAATTATACCCCTTTTGTGTGTCTCTGAATACACATTTCTTGAAGTGTGAATGAGGCGCTGACACCAAAGTCTCACTTTAAATCATCATTATTAGTGCATCTGTCCAAGTGACTCCAGGGAAATGGCTGACAGAGGTTTTTAAGTTTCAGAGGAATTTGAAGGTGAGCTGCAAAGCTTCTTTAGAAAACTTGGAAAGTCTGGCATCTTTCATAAATGCTCATTCCTTCATGCCCTAGAGCCATTTCCAGTCCATCAATGCTATTAGATTCAGTTAGTCTTTATTGGACATCTACTATATGGAAGGACCTTCTTAAGTTAGAGATTGAGAGCAAGACATGATTCTGGCACTCATAATCCTGGAAGGAAAGACAGACAGATGACCTGAAGAGGAGAATCAATGAAAGCCTCATCTTTCTGAGTCTGTTTCTTTATCCATGAAATGGCAAAAATAACACCTATCATACAGAATCACCATGAAGATTTTAAAAGGTGTGTTTGTGGAACACCCGGTTACATGATTGGGGTCCAGGTTCTGCTTATAGGGCTGGAGGGAAAAGGCAAAACATCTCAGCCACAGGAGTTGCTCAAGGTAGGAGATTGCAAAGGAGCCCTGGGGCAAGGTAGACATAGCAGGTGTGAGGGAGAAGGGGTAGATGCTAGGTTCTTCTTCTAAAGATCATCTGCTGTGGAAAGTCATTCCTGATGTCCCAACAGACTTCCCTTCTGATCTCCTTGCCAGGTTTACCTCTCATGCCCACGTGTCATCAGTAGAAAGAAGAACAAGACCCCATTAACTGCCTCACCCAACAGTAGTGCTACACCTGGGCTCTGACCTCACCTCCCCTTGGTGTTGGCCTTCCCATTCGTCAAATACAATCAAGATCTGATAGCTGGGGAATTAGGTGGGAAGGACCTGGGAGAACAGATAGAACCAATGTCACATAGAGGGCTCAGTTTCCTATTGCTGCTATAACAAGTTACTATAAACATAGTGGCTTGAAACAGCATATATTTATTCTCATATAGTTCTGGAGACCAGAAATCCAAAATGAGTCCTTTAGGGCTGAAATCAAGGAATTGGAGGGGCTGGTTCCATCTCGAAGTTCTGAAGGGAGAATCTATTTTCTTGACTTTTTCATCTTCTGCAGGCTTCCTGTATTCATTGGCTCATGGTCCCTTCACATCACTCTGACATTTTGACTTCATTATTATATCTACTTCTGACTCTAACCCACCAGGTTTCCTCTTTTAAGTACCCTCGTGATTACATTGGTTCCATGTGGATAATTTACCATCATCTCTCATTTCGAGATGCTTGACTTAATCACATCTATGAAGTACCTTTTGCTGTATAAAGTAACATATTCACTACTTCTGGAGATTCGGATATGTATAACTTTGGAGGACCATTATTTAGCTTACCACCAGAGACATATATAACTTTCTTTTCTTCTTTTTTTTTTTTTTTGCAGTACCGGGGATTGAACCCAGGGGCGTTCTACCTCCGTGCTACACCCCTGGCCCTATTTTTTATACTTTATTTTGAAACTGGGTCTCATGAAGTTGTGGAGGGCCTCACTAAGTAGAGAGAGACAGAGGGAGAGACAGGGAGAGAGAGAGAGAGAGAGAGCTGAGGCTGGCCGTGAACCCAGATCCTCCAGTCTCCGCCTCCCAAAATACTGGGATTACAAGCATGCGCCACCACGTCCGGTGTAACTTTATTTTCAAATTCAAGATGGTGAGGCAAAACTGGGGTTAAGAAAAACCAGAGACATATAGAACTTCATTTTCAAATTCAAGAGGGTGAGGCAAGACTGGGGTTAAGAAAAACCAGCAGTTGAAGTAAATGCTGGGAAGATTAGGTCTGCAAGAGCTATGGTTTAAAGCAAATGTTTCAGGGATGATTCCATGAAAAGCTAAAAATATATGGGGTTTACCTGTTGTAGGGTATTAAATATGTTGTTCTTATCCATGTTGGAGAACCCCCCCCCTTACCCAGAAGGGCTGGTAACTATATTTTCTTTATTTTTGTCCTTATTTCAAAACTGAGGCATATGGCAGAAGGCAAAAAAATGGATATCAGAAATTAAAATTATGGGGTGCTGGACAATCAGTCCAGCTGAACACATCTTAAATAGTTGTTCTGCTTGGGGCAGGAGGGAAGCTACTGCAGGCAAGGGCGGGGGTTGAGAGATGTTTAAGTAGGATTTTGAAGATGTGGGGGAGAAGAGTCTCTCTGACCAAAATCACTGAGACTGAACCAGGAGAGCAAAAGAGAAAGGGTTCTTTATGCCAAATGGTGGATAGGGCAGTGCAGTGCAGCTGGATAGAGATTTCTCTGCTCCACATCCAGTGGGAACAGAAGTAGTAGCCACCTGCCTGCACTTGGAAAGAAATTTTGGGGGCCACCAATTCAGACAAAGGGATCTAGGCTTCAGAGCTAGAAGAGTAGAAGAGAGGAAGAGGCATGTTCTTGTAAAATTCAGGCAACAGGAATCAGGTGTTTTTCTCTGCTCTGATCCAAGACCCTACTAAAATGAGTATGAGAGGGTTTTTGGGGGGGAAGGAGATTGGGGATTGGGGATTGAACCCAAGGGCATTCTACTTCCAAGCTACACCACCAGCCCTATTTTATCTTTTATTTTAAAACAGGGTCTTGCTAAGTTGCTAAAGGACCTTGCTAAGTTGCTGAGGCTGGCCTCAAACCTGTGATCCTCCTGTCTCAGCCTCCCAAGTACTGGGATTACAGGCATGCACGATAGCACCTAACTGAAAAGATTTTTTTAAAAAAGGCATGCACTCATGAATACAAAGACCAGGAAAGGAAAAAACAGTGAAATATCAAAAGAACTCCGGATGCTAGAAAACAGATGGACAAGTAAAATTTAACTTTGCATATCAGAGAAAGCTGAAATAAAATGCCCATAAGGTTGCTGGGTGGGTACAGCAAGAAGCCAACCAATTTCCATTCTGGAGCTCTGTAAACACTTTGGGACTTCAGGCGATAGATGTCTTCAAAAGCGAAGGTATCGTTGAAGCTGAAAAGTCAAGGATTGGTTGAAACTCTCTAAAAGAAGCAATTAGATACCCTGCATTACCACTCTATCCTAGGCAACCAAGCAATCTCCCTCCACTCCCCGACAGGAGACTGGAGGCTTATTCTTTGGAGAATTTGTACCAGAGGAACTTAGAACTCAAGAATACCATGCACAGCTTGGGAAGAGTGGGAGGTGCAGATTACTGTACTAAAAATTGGGAAATAAGGAATAGAAAGCCTCTATCCCTTTAACAGGAGATTGGACGGTAGTCAAGCTGGCCCACAAGAAAGAGTTGTACAGATACTGACATACGAGCCTCTCCTAACAAAATGTCTTGATGCCTGCAGGGGCATCCTTCTGGGAGTCCACCCCTGGGCAAGAATAGCACCTGAAGCTGTTGATCTCTGTACTTCCCCACTTTTGAATGTGAAAGGATTCCATCTATTAACACATTTGAGTAATGCCTCTAACTAAAAAAAAAATAAACAGAATAAAGGAACCTATAGAAAAGATATAAGGTGGAAAGAGGAGAAGGGAAAACTATGAGGGGAACCTTCCAATTTATATTTTCAGAGAGATAAGAATAAATATTGAATCAGTGAAGCACAAATTACATGACTTTTTTTTTTTTTGGACTGGGGATTGAACCTAGGGACATTCTACCTCTGAGCTACATCCACAGCACTATCTATTTTTTTTGTTTTGTTTTGAAACAGGGTCTTGCTAAGTGGCTGAGGGTTTTGATATGTTGCTGAGGCTGTCCTCGAACCTGTGCTTCTCCTGGATCAGCCTCCCAAGTACTGGGATTGCATGACTTTCTAAAAGGAGTTTTTAAGTCACAAAATTTCTCTTCAAAATTAAAATTATGAGGGCTAAATTAAAAAGTTTGATAGAAAGAACATATAAATGCATACACACACATATATTTTAAAATAAGAGAGAATAAAAGGCAACATAATGGAAAAGAATGGGGGAAAGATAAGTATCTTATAAAGCTACTTCGGAAGGTTAAAAGTCAAACTCAGAAAAGTTCTTGTAGATGAATGTGTTAGAGAAAATTATCCAAACACTAGTAAGAGAAAATTTTCTATAATTAAGGGCTATAGGTTTTCAGATTTAAAGAATTAACTGTATGCTCAGCACAATGCATGAAATTACTTTGAGATTTCAGAGTAATGAGGTAAAATGAAAATTTCCAAAACTCTCAGAAAAAAAAGCAAGATCACACACACACACACACACACACACACACACACACATAGGATCAGAAATAACAAAAGCATCAAAATTATTAACAGAAGTACCAGAAGCTAGACGGCAATAGGGAAATGCCTCAAAACTCTGGGGAAAATGATTTGCTTGGATTTCTACACATAGCATAAGATAAAGATTGGCAATAAATCAAAGCATTTTCACAACATGCATCTTTTCTTCAGAAGCTACTACAGTAATAAGTCTTAATTCTGATGAGTTGTAATGAAAAAGAAAGAAGATTCACAGAGCTGGCAATTCAAGAAGAGTTTAGGAAAAGATGTAAAAAATGAAGACAGAGCTACACATCTAGAAAGTAAGCAATTCTTATTGGATCTGGAAAATAGAGAGCTCTAGGAAGAGTGTTTCCGAGGTGTAGGTATAATGATTATCTCATATGTTTGAATATATTGTGAGACTTTCTATTTTTGGAACAGACTTTGGGAACGCAGCTGTGGTGATATGTATAAACAGAGATTGGGTAAATAAAAAGTCGAGGCAATCGTTAACTCCAGGTAAAACGAAAGGTAAATATTCAAGAAGCTAAATATGTATACAGTTTATATCATTGTAACAAATGATATAAATGGTGTAAAAATATGACTATTGATAAGCCAAAAATTGTATTATAATTATTTGGAAGTTGAGGTTATGAAGAGGAGAAGGGTGTTTATATGTACACATATGTATATGTGTATCTTACATATACATGCCTATATATGTGTATATATATATATATATATACATATACACACATTTGTAGGAGGTAGGTTTAAATCCATATATATATATATATATATATATATATATATATGTAGGAGGTAAGAGGTTTATATGCACACATATATATATATATATACATACATGACTAATTACATATAAGAAATTTTTTTTTTTTTTGCGGTACCGGGGATTGAATGCAGGGGCATTCTACCTCCACGCTACGCCCCCGGCCCTATTTTTATATACTTTATTTTGAAACCGGGTCTCACGAAGTTGCGGAGGGCCTCACTAAGGAGAGAGAGAGAGAGACAGACAGGGAGAGAGAGAGCGAGAGAGCTGAGGCTGTCCGCAAACCTGGATCCTCCGGTCTCCACCTCCCAAAGTACTGGGATTACAAGCGTGCGCCACCACGCCCGGCTGAAAAATTTTAAAAGAAACTACTCCAATACTTAAAATGTTTGCCTCTGGGGAGCAAAATTTGGTGTGGAGTATAGGGCTACTATTTTACATCTCAACTCTTAAATACTATATTATTTTTCCATGGCTTCTACAACCAATTACCCCAAATTTGATGGTTTAAAACAACAGAAATGTATTCTCCCGCAGTTCTGGTGGTTACAATTCTGAAAAGGGTTTCACTGGGCCAAAACCAAGATGTCTACAGGGCAGGGCTGGGTTTCTTCTGGAATCTGTAGGAGACAGTTTATTCCCTGCCTCTTCCAGCTTCTCATAACTGCTAGCATTACTTGGCAGGTGGCCATAACACTCCATTTTTTAAAGCCAACACCAGACATCTTCAAATCTCTCTCTGTTCTGTCTTCACATGGCTTTCTCATTGGTGTGTAAAATCTCTCTCTGCCTTTGTCTTATAAGGACACATGTGATTACATTTCGAGCCTACCTAGAAAATCCAGAATAATCTCTTTAATTTAATATCCTTAATTTAATCACACCCACAAAGACCCTTTTCCCAAAGAAGGTAACATGTGCCAACTCCATAGCCTGGGATACGGTTAAATCTTTGAAAACATTTAAAAAACATTTCCAGTAAATTTACATATGAAAAATAATTATATAATTAGTTCATTGAAGGAAAGAATCTGTTCCTAATTGTTTTTTTTTTTTTTACTATGGTTATCATTGGAAAATTAAGGGAGAATTTCAGTTCTACATGACGTGTCTCTATCGTGTTCTCGAAAATGAACATACATTACTTGTGCAAAATGTTAATTTGTGAGGGGAAAAAAATAGGCAGGGAGAAATATTTCATGCTTTGGCCAATCTACTTTTGCAGCTAACTGGTTCCAAGTCTTTCATTTCAAATATAAACGCCAGGCAAGTCTCCAGTGAACTGCCACCGACATCCATGTTGTTCTCTGGAAGGCATATGTGTGTTGTAAACATACGCCTACCAGGAGCCAAAAGCTCAGGGGCTGAACAGAGATTTTCATGGGGCTTCAAAAGTGAGAAGAGTGGTTTTCAACCCAATCCAGAGAGTCATTTGCTGTCAGACACACAGCATCTCTGCCTCTTAACTTTTAGCTTTTTTCTATTTTTCTTGAACTGGTTGGACCTCAGATTAGAACATTAGAGTTGAAAGGGACTTGAAAGACTATAGGGTCAGTCAGGCGTGGTGCATGCACCTGTAATCCCAGTACTTGGGAGGCGGAGACAGGAAGATCGCAGGTTTGAGGCTGGCCTCGGCAACATAGCGAGACTCTCAGCAACCTAGTGAGACCCCGTTTCAAAACAAAACAAAAGTTAAAAAGGGCTGGGGTCTGCAAGAGAAGAACCTCATTAACAGAGTGGTTAGTGATTTTTTTTTTATTTTGGATTTGGGACATAATCAGGTTGATTATGTATGGCCCAAAGAGTAGAATGAGGAGGAAAATTAGTGTCTTGCTATCACTTGACATTTGGGAGGTCTGGTCTGGTCTTTTTAGGAGTTTTGAAAGTTAGTATCTGTTGTCTCTCAGGAAATAAAGTTTTGTTTTGTTTTGTTTTGTTTTGTTTTGTTTTTACCATGGCCCTCTGGCCCTATCTGCCTACTTTTTTTTTTTTAATCTCTTTAATCCCCTTCCAGCTATCCAGAGCAAACTACCTTTTCTTGAGTCCAGGAACCTCTAAGCCCCTTGCTTCTCTATAATTTAGGAAGTCCTGGCACCCACAAAGTTCAGGAAACCAGGAAAGCAGAATGACTTGGGCTCAGGATAAAAGTAGGAAAATGAATTGGAAGGTTGGTGATACCACAACCTGGGTCTGAGAGAGGCATACGATTTCGATAAAGCAAAACCCCAAAGCCAGAAGGACTAATGGAGTGGAGGACTAATGGTATAAGAGTGGTGGCCAGGCATCTCTAGCTAACAGGAAGGACAGGAGGACAGACTAACAGTCATACACACCGAGAGATGTGCCAGGTCTAGGAGCAGAACGGGGGAATGGCTGTGAGGGCAGATGAAGGCTGGAGATCAGTTCCTCTCCCTTGACATACCTTCCCCTCTTACCACCTCCCAATAAGTCCCCATTTCAATTAATTAAAATCCAAACACTTGGCCACAATACAAGATGTGGCTCCCATCCATCCAATCTTAACTCTTAGCACTGCCTCCCTTCCTCCCTCTCTTCCAGGCATCTAGTTAGTCTGGTGATTCTTTCTGTCACACAAGGTCATTTCTATCTTACGAGCTTCTATCTAAACACACCAAGGTCATTTCTATCTTATGCGCTCTGCCTTTGATTTCTCTCTGCCTGGAACATTTTCCCCTGTATCCTTTTAATGACTGTCTCCTTTTTATTTTTCACTTATCCTCTTTTTTTAAATTTATTTTATTTATTTATTGATTACATTTGTTGGTGCATTGTAGTTATACATTTTGATAAGTGTCAGGGTATCAGAAGCATGCATGCACACTTATTCTCTTAAAGTAACCATCCAGAAAGGTCTTCCGAGGCCACTATTAAAATGAGCTCTTTCAGTACCCTAAGCGCATTCCAGAGTCCTGGTTATTCTTTTCATGGAACTTACCACTGTCTGCTATTTTTGTCTAGTCTCTTAGCCCCATAAAAGCAGGAACCTGGTACTTATGCCTCCAGTTCCTGGAATATTGCCTGGCACACAGAGGGTGAGCAAATCACTAAATCTCCTAGCTTCAATCCCAGGACAGGCAACAAAGGATACATGAACAACTGACCCATTCCCAACCCCGCTGGATCTTTGGTGTCCCTGGACTGTCCTGTGTAGGTCGCCTTGCTCACAGGGACCTCCCCAATTCCTCCCTCAAGGAAGGACCCTTATCCTTTTGGTTAAAGGGTAACCGTGTATGTTGCTTACCATAAAAGCTGCAGGTGTCTCTCTGACACTGGTCCCTGGATGGAAACTTTAGGGATAGTTGGGTTGTTCAGGTTTCAAGTTCAAGTGAATTGTCCTAGCTGGGAATTGAATTAAGAGATGTAGGTTATCAGCTCACACAATGGTACACACCTCTCATTCCAGTACTTGGGAAGCAGAGACAGGAGGATCACAGCTTCAAGGCCAGCGTGTGGTAACTTCATGAGACCCTGTTTCAAAATAAAAAGGACTGAGGATATAGCTCAGTAGTAGAATCTCTCTCTCTCTCTCTCTCTGTCTCTCTGTCTCTCTCTCTCTCTCTCTCTCTCTCTCTCTCACACACACACACACACACACACACACACACACACACGGGGGGGGAGGTATCTACAGGTTTTCATCCTCTCTGCTTTCACAAGAAGGCTTCTCCTGCTTACTTTCCATGTGCATTTAATGGTTAAAATCAAGCCAGGTATGGTGGCACACACCTATAATCCTATAATCCCAATAGTCAGGAGGCTGAGACAGGAGGATGGCCTGTTTGAAGCCAGCTTCAGCAACTTAGACCTTCATCAATCTAGTGAGAGCCTGTTTCAAAATAAAATAGGCTGGGGGGGGGGGTAACTCAGAGGTAGAATGCCCCTGGGTTCAATCCTCAGTACAAAAAAAAAAAAGAATAAAATCAGTGACATCCACTTCCCAGGGAGCTGAAGGGGTGAAAGGACCTAACCATGACTGTGCCAAGCACTGCACTGCACTGAATTATTTGGTCCTCACAACAGGTGGAGAGGACAAAATCACCATTTTACAGATGGGGAAACTGAGGTAGTAGAGCAAGGTACAAAAGCTAGTGTGTTTCCAAGCCAAGACACAAACTCACATTTTTCTGGTCTCTACACCAGAACACTCCACCATGCCAGTGGGAGTGAGGTGAGGGGGTTGCTGCTGCTTCCCGAGCGAGTCCTGCTACTCATCCCACCAAGGGGACACCCCGCCCAGCTGGTGCAGCTGAGCTCAGCCCCACCAGCTCCCACGATTGCAGGGCTCCAGCTGTCACTTAGACAAATTGGCTTTCGGATCAGGAGTATTGATGGTGAAATGCATCTTTGGATGATCCTGGGACTTATACAGATGGACGCGGGGAGGCAGGCAGGGTTACTCCCAGTGAGGGGACATTCATGGAAGAAGCCTGATTGTCATCTTAATCCAAACTTTCTAGCTGATTAAGTGACTTCCAAATACCTCACTCTGGCAATCCCTAATGACCAAGTTGGCTAAAACGTATTATCCAAGGTAGCACCACAAAAAAAATATCTCATCATAGAATTGGAATGGTTGACCCTGACCCGGAGGGAGTCTGTACTATGTCAAAGTGCTTGAACCTTACACTGAACTCTTTTCAAGCCAGGATAGACCCTGGGACCAACACCCTGCAGAGTTCAGTCTATTGCTTAGGAGATGGATCCAGGCCTACTTCCCCTCCCTTGTGTAGGAGCGAATTGGGCTGCGTACTATAACAACAACCAAAAAATGTCCTTTGCCTTGTTTGCATTCTGTAAAAGACAATTACTTTCTCGTTTATTTATTGTGAGTTAGTAAGCTATTTGTTTATTTATTAACGGGGAGTCAGCTGTAACCGTAAACAGTATGATCCAGGGTCTGGCCACCCACGTACTTTATGTACAATTGAATGTTGAACGGTGAGATGAGAGATTGATTGGCGTTCCAGTCCACCCCAGCAGGGGGAGTCCTTCTTCCTTCACCCCCAACCACACATGCTTTTCAGAATACTTTAAGACCATCTGAAGAATCCCGTTTCATGCTATCATTGATAACCCTGTGCTTTTATGAAAAACAGTGTGTTCTGAAGTCAGAGCAGACTGACCTCTCCGGGAACTGTTCATCAACAAAATAGCTCCACACTATGACATCAGGGGTCTTATGTCTCTCTCCCTTTGGCAACTGCTTTTAAAAATATATTATTGCAGCCGGGCGTGGTGGCGCAGGCTTGTAATCCTAGTACTTGGGAGGCAGAGACCGGAGGATCCGGGTTCGCGGCCAGCCTCAGCTATTTAGTGAGGCCCTCCGCAACTTCGTGAGACCCGGTTTCAAAATAAAGTATAAAAATTAGGGCTGGGGGTGTAGCTCGGAGGTAGAATGCCTCTGGGTTCAATCCCCGGTACCACAAAAAAAATATTATTGCGGGGTTATTAATTTTACAACGAGCCCTAGAACACTCCCCAAACTTCACTCTTCACCTCAGCCTTTGGGAAGTCAGATTTGTGATCTGTAATAAAGGGGATCAATGTAACAAAAGGGGTCATCAGGAGTCTGAAGGGAGCCAGGTTGAGGGCAGCAAGCCTGCATCTCCTAACCTCCATCCATCACACCCTCATCTCATTCTCCTCGGAGCAACACAGGGGCTGCATTTCAGAATCAAGTCCCCTTCCTCCTTGAATCTACTAAAGCACAAGTCTATCACTAATTTGAGTAATAGCTAACATTTATTCATTAGTTACTACATGCTACTAGCATTGATAATTCTTTGTTGCTCATGTCTTATCTTTTTCTCCTCTGTCTTTATTTGTTTTAAATGTACTTATTTCTCTATCTGGTAATTCCAACATCTGATGTATTAGGGACTCTTTTTTTTTTTTGTACTGGGGATTGAACCCAGGGGCATTCTACCACTGAGCTACACCCTGCTTTATTTTTTATTTGGGAACAGAGTATCCTGTCTGTAAGTTATGGAGAGTCTAAGTTTCTAAGGCTAGCTGGAACCTGTGATCCTCCTGTCTCAGCCTACCAAGTATTGGGATCACAGGCGTGTACCACCATGCCCAGCTGGGACTCCTGTCTTCCTGTTGACACTATCTGCTGACCCTTGCTCATGGTGTCCTGCTGATTCATGTGTTTTGCAATAAAGCTCATATTTGGCAGGACCTTGTAGGAGTCCTGTGCTGCCTGGGTTGAGGTTATGTTCATTAATACTGTGTTTGATTTCGTTTTGCTGGGAACTCTAGAGATATCTCAGCCAAGGATTGCTTTATGCTAATTTCCTGAAAGATACGATGAATGTGAATAACAAATCTGAGTGAGGTGAGGGTCATCGTTACAAACATTATTGACAGAAAACTTCTTTTCCTTTTTCATCTCCTTCGAGTTGAGAAGAAGGCACTCAGAGTTCCTTGCCATTTCCCCGGGCAGGCAGGGAGCTTTCTATTTCTTCTATCCATTTGCCAAAGGTCTCAATTTAGTCTGGGATCTCAGTTTCGACTCTCTGCCTAATGTGAGTTTAAGAACTCATAATCTGTATCCAAAGGACTGTTAAAAATTCCCAGTACTAGTCGGGCATGGTGGCGCACGCTTGTAATCCCAGTACTTGGGAGGCTGAGACCAGAGGATCCTGGTTCACAGCCAGCCTCAGCTACTTAATGAGGCCCTCTGCAACTTAGTGAGACCCTGTTTCAAAATAAAGAATAAAAAATAGGACTGGGGTTGTAGCCCGGAGGTAGAATGCTCCTGGGTTCACTCCGTGGTACCACAAAAAAAAAAAATTTCCAGTACCAAAAACAAAAACAAAACAAAATAACAACAACAACGAAACCCCAAGCTACTTGAGTAAGCCCCCAGGGCAGCCAAAATGTGAGGTCAGACTTAACCTTCTGGTTTTCAGGGTTGATTTTTTTTCTCATTAATCACAGACACACATTATTTAAAAACATGTTTATTATATTTTATCCAGAATGTCAAGTCCCCTCCACCACTCAGGAAAGATAAGGACATGTAATCTTTTAACTTGCCAAAAGTGGAAGTCCGGTGGTAGGAGTTCATGGATATCCTCCCCTACTCCTATAAGCTCATGACATGGACATTTTTTTGGGGGGTACCGGGGATTTAACCCAGGGGCGTTCTACCTCCGAGCTATACCCCCAGCCCTATTTTTTATACTTTACTTTGAAACAGGGTCTCACTAAGTTGTGGAGGGCCTCACTAAGTAGCTGAGGCTGGCCGCAAACCCGGATCCTCCGGTCTCTGCCTCCCAAGTACTGGGATTACAAGCGTGTGCCACCACACCTGGCTTGACATGAACATTATTATTAGTCCTATTTTACAGAAAAGGATGCTAAAATCTGGAAACAATACATGTATGCTAATCAATAACTTGTATTCACAGCTGGTTCTGTCTTCCAACCAGACCCACATTCTGAACCACTGCACCTCAAACCACATCTTTATACCTTTGTTTGGGGTGCTGGGTCATCTTCCAACCAGAAGTCTCTGGTGTCCCTGCCTTGAACTCAGGAGAGGGTGAGACATGGATGAGCTACAACCACTGTTCAGAAGGAGGAAAGTGAAAAGAAACAGATAGGAACCTATTGATATTATGCAACTGTTTCATGAACATATGGCAGAGAAACTCACATAAAGATCATTAGCTTCCCTAGGACACCTACCGCATCCCACACTAAAGCGCCCCATAGCCACCGTGGTCCCTGGTTCTTCCTATTCTAACAGATCAGTGTCCTGCAGTAGTGGGTAACGGGGAAGGAAGGTGTGAGGAAGCAGAGTATTAGCAACCAGGAGACACAGGCAGAGGATGAGCCCTTTAGTCCTGGATGCATTGCTTCCCTTCCCTTAGTTCACCTGCTAGTCAGAACTAGTCATCCGTCCTCCACGCACCTCATGGAGTTCTTGTGAAAAGATAACCAGTTCTATAGGCCTGGAACTTGTCCTCAGAGGTGACGTCTGAGATACTCCGTTGGCTGAGATACCAATTGCCTCCTCTCCATCAAGAATATATGCATGAGTTTGGTTTCCAAACAAACTCCTTTGGGAAATTCCCATTCCCCTGCCAGTAGCACTGGGAATTGATCAAGTCTCCCAGTGAGAAGAAAGCATTTTGTACCAAGATATAAACGATGGTAAATAATGTGAGATGTTCACAAAGAAGAAGTTGGGGGTGGGGGAATCTGCAGTTTCCTCACCACCAGCCCAGACTCTGAGATGAAGCCAAAGGCTGCCGTCCCTTGCTACCAGGAAATGAACAAGTGGTCTCTTCCTCTCCTTCTTGCATCCCAAGCCACAGACCCCACCAAGCCCACTTCCCAAGCCCATACCTTTTTCTCCCCAGCAGAACAATGCAGACATCCCATTGTATGTCAGTTTCCAAAGCCTCTGCATATCTGTTCATTTATTAGAACCTCATCCACAGCACATACAGCAAACTGGAAAGAACTTATTAACGCCAACCTGTTGACAGTGATTTTGCGGTAGAAACCCAAACCGAATGTTACACGTTCTCTCCTTTGCCTTCACTGACGGTCTGCTAATTCAGATGGTGGCACTCACCGGCAGGGTGACCAAGGATGAAACTGATCTTCTTGAGCCCCAGTTTCCACGTTGGTGCAAAACAATGACGATAGCTAATAATAACTTTTTTGGGGAGTTCTGAGAATTAAACCCAGGGGCATTCTACCTGTGAGCTACACTCCCAGCCCTTTTTAAATTTTTATTTTGAAACAGGGTCTTGCTAGGTTGCTGAGGGTCTCACTAAGTTGCTGAGGCTGGCTTCAAACCTGTGATCTTCCCATCTCAGCCTCCCAAGTACTGGGATTACAAGTGTGAACCACTGGGGCCAACTTAATAATAACATTTGAATGCTTTCCATGGCTGGCCAGGCACTGGTCTAAGCATTTCCCACGTATGAATTCAGTTTATCCCCCTAACAATACTAGGAGGTAGGTGTTCTTCTCTTCATTGTGCACATGAGGAATGCTAAGCACAGAGAACTTGCCTGCAGTTACGCAGGAAGGAAGAGACAGCTGCAAGCTCGTAGGCTGAGTTCATACTCAACCACTGCACCCCAGGGATTCAAGGAGAGCAAAAACAACCTGTGCAATGATAACCATATCTAAATAGCATGCCTCTATTATAACTCCTTGTGAAATCGAATGATGTATTTGAAAGCTCTAGAAAACAAAGAATTATATGACTATAAGTAGTTCTAATTTCTCATCAGTAAAATCTACTTTCCAGTTTAATCACAGGTTAGCGGGCATTCATGGAACACTCCACAACAAGTCTTATTTTTATTTTTATTTTTTTTGTGTGGTACCAGGGATTGAACCCAGGGGCGTTCTACCTCCGCGCTACACCCCTGGCCCTATTTTTTTATACTTTATTTTGAAACCGGGTCTCACGAAGTTGTGGAGGGCCTCACTAATTAGAGAGAGAGAGAGAGAGAGAGAGAGAGCTGAGGCTGGCCGCGAACCCGGATCCTCCGGTCTCCGCCTCCCAAAGTACTCGGATTACAAGCGTGCGCCACCACGCCCAGCCCTCCACAACAAGTCTTAATCAATGGGTCCTAATTGAATACCTACTATGTGCTTCTGTTTGCATCATACAATATACCCCAAATAATTAATATACAACATAATAAATATTCAATATACAATATACAAAATAATTGATAGACAATAATGAATATACAATATATCCAAAATAATCAAGTGCCCTCCCCTATGCTAGGAAAGTTCTACCAAGTTAATATATATACTCTGGACCCCTGACGCTGATAGTTGGCATTCCTCCCATGGAAGACTCCTCTATCATATGAAGAGAGAGCTTTCTTTCCTCTGCAGCATTCTGTGGTAATTTTTCAGTGAGACTCTAGACAGAGGAAAGATGAAGATGATTCTTCTTCTGCCAATGTCATCCCTGGTGACCATTTTCTCGCTGTAATGTTGGGATGAAAGTGTTTCAAGGCCTCCCTGGGGCTCTGGGTTGCAATCAATCTGTGATGTTTGCAGTGGCCACTTGATGGGAACATTGTATTCTGCCTGCTGTCAAGTACTCGTCATCACCAGCTCAGGGGATATGGTTTATAAAGAATGACTGGCAACAGGTCCCTGAAGCTCTAGAACTTCGAATGGGGAGAGAAGCAAGCATTAATTTGGAAAGCGTGAGCACTGACTGGCTACGTAGTGAAGTGTCCCTGATAACTCCTGGCCCACCCAATATCACAGAGGGTGAATGCCCGCTCTTTGTCTTTGACCAACTATGTGGTCAGCAGAGCTTGGTAGATCATACTGTTGCTACTAGTAAGATTACATATTTTGAGGACCTACTGTGAGAAGTACCTCATTTGTTTATTCCTTAGACTAACACAACCTTCAACCATGATGGGAATGTCCTATATCCAACCCATCTGATGCAGCAGCTGCTAGCCATTTATGGCCATTTTACACTTGAAATTTATGACCAGTATGACTGAGGAACTGAATTTTTAAATTCCTTTGAAGTCATTTAAATTTAAATCACCGCATTGACGCGTAGATGCTCTATGGGACAGCAGTCTTAGAGTCTCCACCTCTCTTCTGTGTTGATTCTGTTATCCCAATTTCAGGGACATCCTAAATGCAGAGATAACTAGACAGGTCCCAAAACCTTCACATGATAGTCAGAAAGTAAGCAAGTGAACAAAAGAAACACAGGAGAAAAGCAATCTAAAGGAAGTAGAGAAAATGTAAGGAATGTGGGAGAATGTAGCAAAACCTACTAAAATTAATACTTCAGAGATATAAAGAAAGATCTTACATCAATAAAACAACAACTAGATGCTATGAAGAGGCACAAAGAACAGGAAACCATCCTTACAGATTAAAAGTCAGAGCCAATACAAAGACAAGAAGGTATTTTAAAAAAGCTTGAAAAGTAGTTCCAATGAATAGAGCTACAACATAGGAGAGAAAGGATAAAAATATTAGAGGACCAACTCAAGAACTTTAACATTTTGATAAATATGAGCTCCAGAAATAGAAAATAAGCCAAACATAGTAAAATAAATTATTAAAGAAATAATGAAAAATGAAAAATACCCAGATCTTTCAGACAGAACTCTCTGGAAGATTGAGAGAACCTACAGGGTGTCCAGACAAATAACATTTAAATGAACCAATAAGGACATGCCCCATGACATTTCAGAAGAACAAGAGCATTTAGAGACTTTATTATAAACTTCAGAAGGGTAGAGGGGTGGAGTAACCCACAAACAAACAGACATTAATACCACTTACTAGCAGTATTAGAAGCTAAAATTCCAATATGTAAATGCCTTCATATTTATGAAAGAAAATAAACTTGCACAACTATCTGGGCCAAAGCATAGAATATCTCTGAAATAGGTAAAATAGATAATTAGATTCAATCTATGTAGACTTTACACCAAAGCAAATACTGACCAAGTGCAAAGGTGGCATGAAATCATTTTCAGATTTGTAAGAGTCCGAGGTCTTCCAGGGTATTCTTTCTTAGAAAGCACCAATTGGCAGGAGCGGGTGAGCCAAAGATGCGGAGGAGCTGGTGAACATTCAGAGGGAAAAGGAGTCCAAAAAAACATGTCAAGAAGTCTCAAGATGTGTACTGGGCAGCATTCTTGACCCAAATAAAATTGTGGAATGCTCCAACACTCAGGTCTCCAGTTTAAACACTACTACAATTACTACCATTACTATCCAATGGGCATTTTTAAAGGGCATTCAAGAAAGTTGAAGAAATATTTAGATAACAGCAGATTCCTGTAAGAAAGCTAAGCATTTTTTAAAGGCAGCTGTTAATCTAAGAAAACTGAGATTGTATGACAAAGGAAATAAATCACAATAAAGTTTTTTTGTTTAGTAGCGATCAATATTTATATAGCTATAGTAATGTAAATATTGACTTGACATAATTAAAATTAAAATAAGATGATATTGGGAGGATGGGAGAAGGGCGAGAGGGGTGGGGAATATGAGTTGAATACTCCTTTTTCACGACAGGAAGTTCAGGTCTGACTGAAAATCCAGGAAAAGCAATTTAAGGATATGATTTAAAAGTGAGGAAGCATGTTTTCTCTTATATGTGGGAGCTGGAGATAAAATAGAAAACAAAAGATACTTTAACTGAGAAAAGTGACTAGTAGAATAGTGGAAGAGAGGGAGAGTGGGAAGACGAAAAGTGAAAACAGGTAGATGAAAGAGTTCGAAGTCTGCGCGCCCATGTATGAAGGCATCACTACCAATTTCATTTTTGTGTACTGGGAGCATGGGTAGCAGGGTGGGACCTGATGGGAATCACACCAAAACCTACGTGCATGTTTGTTTGTATGACTTTGAACCTTACGATGATGTGTAATTACAATGCACCAACAAAAGTATAAAAATGAAAAAGTAGCGATGACAGAGGCTGTTATGTGATTGTGGGGCTGAGGGATGGGGTCAATGTGCAGGGGACTAAAGTATTTATTCTAACTTTCAGTGATTTTTTAATTTAAAAAAGTGTGTATGTATTACTTGGAAAGTGTACTGTTTTTAAAAGGCATGAAATAACATAAAATTTAACATATTTTTAAGAAGCTTTGATTCTTAATGGGATGAGCTCTCAGAAATCTGGCAAGCTAAGTTGTACAGAAGGGTCTATTTGCTGGACTTCCCAAGAGTGGTATTTTTGCTGGACAGTTAAGCAGATGAAGAGCTTTGCTTGTTTTTGTTTCAGATAGATTTCTCTTGCTTACACACACACACACACACACACACACACACACACACACACCTGTATAACATTACAGATAAAGTTAAAGATATTTGTCCCCCATTCCAATCCTACATACCCCATTTGCAAAAACAATTTGGGTCATAAATTCATAGGTTTAATTTCATTCTTTCCAGTATAAATTCATAGATTTAATTTCATTCTTCCCAGTCTACATTTCTTTATATTTTTATTGCATACATTACATAGATACACAAATCTGTGAAGATATATTAATTTACTTTTCATGTTTTGAAGTTTTCACTTAAATGCTATCTTGGTATATGATTCTTCTGCTACTTGCTCTGTTCATTCAATATACTGAGATCTATCATGTTGATCTATGGATCCAGTTTGCTCATTTCATGGTATCTTATGAATACACCAGAGTTTATTATTTTTCTTCCAATTTTTCCACTCTCACAGCCAATGCAGTAGTGAATATTCTGCACAAGCCTCCCGCTAAGCATGTGCAAGAGAGTCTCCAGCCTATATACACAGAAACAGAATTGCTGGGATACAGCATAGGCATATTTTCCATTTTACTAGGTCACTGGGTCAGCATCGATTTTTAAACAATATTAAACAGTGTTTTCGGCAGATTCTGCCTCCTGGGTGACAGGCTGGCACAGATGGCCCCGCGGGGGGGGGGGTGAGGAGGTGGAGGCCATTTCTGAAATACCATCTGTGGAACTGTCACAACAGCGCTGGAGGTTTCCCCATCAGAGGTGGCAGCTAGGACCACAGCAAAGACACACACTTATTCAGGTTCTTCCTAACAGGCTGGTACTGACATTTAATGAGGTTCTTTTCCCTTATACACACAGGAAAGGAACTACTTAGCATACAGCTCAGAAGAGGGAGAGAGGCTGAGCAAGGTAGAATCATGGAGCATGTAGTCTAGTGGAGAAAAGTCCCATGGGTGGGACGCGGTACACACTCCTCCACTGGGTCGATGGGTCAATATTTATGAATTATGTGTCATACATGGGACTACATTCTGTTATCGAAAATCCGTAAGAAAGGGATGCCTCCCTTCTGATGGGGCAGAGTAAACATGACTTGGGAAGCCTCTTCCATCTCTATTCCTTTATAAAGAAACAGTCCCTGTTCCTTGGGCAACCACCTCATTCCAAGTCATTACATTAACTGCCCTCCGCTCTGGCTTTAAAACCTGTCTCCGCTGACTGGACCAAGAAGGCTCACTTGATTCAAGAACTGCTTGCTAGCAGGGCATGGTGGCACACATCTGTGATCCCAGTACTTGGGAGGCTAAGACAAGACAACGGAAGGTTGGAGGCTAACCTTGACAGCTTAACAAGATCCTTAAACTTAATGAGACCCTGTTTCAAAATAAAAAATAAAAGGGCTGGGAGTGTAGCTCAGGGGTAGAATGCCCCTGGGTTTAATTCTCAGGAAAACACACACACACACACACACACACACACACACACAAATCAACTTCTTGCTAATCCAAAAGCCACCTACCATCTTATGACCCACATCAAGAAGAGCTACACAACATATCTCTTGAGAATTTAAACAAAGTGATGTGTCAGTCAGCAGTGGTTCTGGGGCTGGAAAGCTACAAGGTACCGAGCCTGAACAGCAATTTTGATTGATGAATGAGATGAGAAATAAGAGAAGAGAAAAGAAGCTGCACAGAGGAGAAACAGGAGACCAGAGATCAAGGGAACCTCACTTCCCTTGAGTGATGGAGTAAGTAGTTCTCATTCCCCCAGGTCCCAGTTAGAATCTTCCTATGCCCCGGATGTAACTCATCACCTGTTTTCTTTGTGCTTGTCGGTCCTCCAGTGGAGCTTCCCTTTGTGAGCTGGCTTGAGTGAGTCCCTTCTCCTTCTTGCTCTAGAAACTCAATCAAAACAAGGGGAATCAGAGAAGAGGTAAAGTCTGAGGTTGACTTTAAGTGTCGCTTGGATTCAGCTAAGGGATGAGGAAGAGTACTCCAGGCGGTAGGGACAATGGTGAATGAAAACACAGAGGCAAGAAAGCATTCATTTTTGTGGGGAAGCACAGGGAGTTCAACCTGGCTGGAACATGGAATTCCTGCAGGGCAGGATGGGCTATGCAGTTAAATAGCAACACTGTGTTAGAACACAACCATGCTTTCATCCCAGGCTGAGGTAGCAGGGTTTTATTTTTTTTATTTTTTTAAATGGGCTTTTATTGGTGCATTGGAGTCTCACATCACAGTGAATATCAGTTTGATGTTAACATACATGCACACAGCTCTTAGTGCCCCCCCACCTCCCCTCACCCATATGAAGTACCAAGAATAATGCTGGTATATTCTCACATGTACACATTGTTTATGATAGCAATTCCACTGATTCGCTTCTTTCTTGTCCTTCCCCTTCCCTTGTTCCACTTCCCTTGCCCCGCTGAGGGTTCTCCATTATCAACCGGAGTCCCTTGTGTGTCCCCACTACCCCCTAGGTTGCACATATTAATGAAAACATATGTCCCTTCTTTTTTTGTGATTGACTGATCTCGCTTAACATAATGTTCTTCAGACGTTGGGGCTGGCCTAGGCGGAGCGCAGGGGGCCACCTTTGTCGCGCAGGATGTTGGGGCTTGCCTGGATGGGGAGGTAGCAAGGTTTTACTCTGTAGACAATGGGGAGCCATTGCATGGAACACATTTTTATATGGAGGGCTCAAGTTTCCTGAACTCTGTAAAGGTCCAAAACCAGGCTAAAGTTCAACCCCAAAGTCACCCTTGGCCTTGGCTGGAACTTCATAAGACTGTGAAAATTACCTACATCTCAAGACCCTGTTCTGGAAAGTCATCATGGAGCCATAAAAATCCCACATTGGGAAAGCAGCTCAAAGGTGCTCTGGGTCTACCCTGATTTTATAGAGAGAACGGGCCATGTGCTCTCAGTCTTCCAGTGAATGGGCCACAGTGCTAAAACTAGAATCCAAGTTTCTAACTCCTTTATAGAGCCCTTTCCTATCATTGTGCTGCCACTCAGCACACATCCTCCACCAGGCACCTGCAAGCACAGCCCTTTCACCTGAGCAGAGTTCACCTGCCCTACCTGGAGATGGCCAGGGCTCCCTGTAGATCCTAAACATAGCACTACATCCTAAGTGTGGGGTGCTCATTTAGTACTCCCTGTTCACTTTTTCCCCTGACAGGCCTCTCTTTGCTCCCCTGCCTGTCAATATCCTTTTGACTTTTTCAAACTTGGTACACAGAATTGACATCCCAGATCTTCCGCGGTAATTCCAGTGTGTCCCATGACTGTATACCTGATGTGATGGTTTGGGTTTGGGATATTCCTCCAAAGGATCATGTGTTGAAAGCATGTCCCCACTCTTCTACACTGTTGGTGGGATTGCAAACTAGTTCAAGCACTATGGAGATCAGTGTGGAGATTCCTCAGAAAACTGGGAATGGATCCACCATATGATCTGGCTATACCACTACTGGGTATCATACCAAAGGGATTGAAACCTGAAAACTACAGTGATATATGCATACCCATGTTCATAGCAGCACAATTCACAGTGGCCAAATTATGGAACCAACCTAGATGTCCATCAAC